>WNWU01000165.1:225235-244245 GCA_012654045.1 Ptyas mucosa | reverse complement strand
GGTTTGGTTTGGTTTGGTTTGGTTTGGTTTGGTTTGGTTTGGTTTGGAATTAATGAAATTAAATGCTGTCTTCAATGTACATTATAACTATAAAAATAATAACACAAACATACATCCTTTACATTCTATATAATTGAAATTAAAAACCCGATATTGCACTATACCATAGAATTCAATATGGTTATGAATTGAGTTGCTTTTATCCTTGAGGAAATACAACAAGGAGAAGAACCATGGAGCTTAAAATCAGGAGTCTGGGAACATTTTTCAAATGTACAAAACATGTTAGTTGTACAAGGGACGATGCAGTGCTCTTCTAACAAGTACAAGATGTTATACAGCAGCTTAAGATCTTAAACAACCAAGTTCAGAGAACACCAAAAACCCTGAAAAGGACTTTAGTTGGACGGATCTTAGTTGGGACCCCATACCTTCCATGGCTGTAGCCTTGAACCCACCAACCTCCGTTCTCCTTTCTTCCTTCTTCTCTTGGGTTTGGATGCAGCATTTAAGGCATGGGCCAGAATCTTAATGACACTGTAAACAACACCTGCATTTGAGATCTGCATCTTATTTTTTTTCTCTTTTGTCTCTAGTGGAGCTTTCTGGGTGCATCTTCTCCGGCTTTTGACAGAAAATATATGTTTTGAAACAGAACAGTGAAAACATTCAGCTTGAAATTCACGTTCCATGAAGAAATCCATTTTATAGGGATCGTCTTTTGTTTTTTCTTTCCACTGAGGAGGAAAGCTCCAAATACTATGGACATACTTGAGAAGCCTGTGCTTGTCTATTGGATATATTCCATCCATTGTCATGATCCAGACTTTCCCTTCAATGGGTCCTGGCAAACGAATAAGTATTAAATGGAAAGGAAGAATTCTGTCGAAAATGGGAGCAAATTCTATGAAGTGAACAAAGACATTTACTTGTCTCCACTTAGAGAGGGCATCCATAAGGGGTGCTGTTTGACCAGTTGTTGAGAATCGTTGTGAGATAACAACACAAATCCCATTCCAAACAAGCATAGGAGTAAAAGTTCTCATGAAATTCCCTCCCTTCTCTGTGTCTGAAGTAAAAAGACCAATTAAGGTCCATTTGAAATGGAGGAGAATTTGGACAATTCCTGGGTACTGGAACCCTTCTTTGGGGAACATTGGATGGAAAAAAGGGAATTGACTTTTATCGCTCAGTGCCTCTGAAGCAATTTTATCACTAATCTGAAAAAAGCAATGAAGAATTCTGTGTTATATTTGGGTCCTACCTAGTCCAAGTTTTTAGTTTTTAATAAATCCAACTTTTCTCTCATATACATAGTAATTAGGCCATATCAATGTACAGTATACAAAACACAGAACATTGACAACACTACATGTAAAAGAAGTTGTTAAAAGGTTAAGTACAATAAAGTAAGCATAAAGAATGAAAATAGCATTTCTTTATCACAGCCAGAATTTACTACTGTACAATCAGACCACATTTGAAGATCTCAAACTGAACTAATTTCCTTTAAAAGAGGATTATATTATACCCAATTTTGAATTCCGAATACAGAAATACACAGGAAAAATGTTCTTCTAATATTAGGATGCCAATAAGTAGTTTCTTTAATGTGCAGTCCAAGATATTGATCTCCCTCTTTCTTAAATAGTTGACATTCAAATAATAGTTGTATTGCATTTTCTATTTCTGGATAGAAGATTTGTATCCACAAATACAAGTCTGTTCATTGTAAGGGCTTTGGAAAATTTGGAAGTCAGTATGTGTCCATCTGGAGCAGCAGATGCATTTCAATGTGTCAACCTTACTGAGGGCGGCTATATCTTTCTCTGTATAAATTGTATCGATTCCCAATTCAGCTCTCAGGGCAGGAGTTGAAGTCCTTTTATCCATTGTTAAGATATCTTTAAGATGCTTTGATTCAAATAGTTCTTGAATTCCATAGAGAAGAAAATTTTGAATCTATCACTCACACATCAACATCCCACTCAATTTACCAGATAGAGAAATGCAAACACAAACCTGTGGGACTTTGTAGGTTCCTGCTAATGTTGACATCTGGATGGAGATGTCCCTTTCAGCTCCATCAACAAGTGCCAAAAGGTTATCCTTCCTTCCACAGCTGTAGTTGGGAACATTGGCTTCTCCAGTTGAGAGCATGTCCAGCAAGGCTTCTGAAGTGCCAGGTGCATTTGAATAGTTGTCATAGATGTTGTATCCAAGTGTGAGATTGTTCAGGAGCTGGTGTTTTTTGTTAAGCACTTCAATATTGAAAATTATGCGTAGTATTCTTCTTTTTAGATAAGTTAAGCTAGTGTAAAACTACAATCATGTTAATATTGGCATCATCAACAGCATCAATCAAATACTTTTTCTCTATTTAATCCCCTTTTTTCTCTACAAGCTAATTGAGACTTAAGTCAATATTGATCTAAAACCAAAGGCAAATGATAGTCACCCATCACCCTTTTAATATTAGTGAGTATTGAGAAAATTTGATGGAGATAGTCCTCCAAAAGAATTAAAAATCAGAAATATGGCATTATTTGTAGCAGTACTGATTTTCATCAGCCTAGTAAACAGGTTGCAGAATAATTCAGTCTTAAAGTACAAGAATCATAAAAGGAAGAGGATTTTTGGTAAGTCACCCAAAAAAGTTGTTCTAAAAACAAGTCCTCTATTCCTATAAAAATCAGGCATAGAGTATCAATCAGTGGTTATAAAAATATGGAAATGATCTCAGCAGGGGAAACTACAACAATCACTACTTTCAAGAAAACTCATTACTCAAGTTATGAATTTAGGATTGAACAGAATTTCATGTTTGGATTTGAGGCTTTCCCAGAAAATAAGACAAAAAGGCTGTGAAAGTCAAAACAATTCAAGAAATGAGCCAGGTCCTGCAATATAGGAGTAAGTAAAATAAGAAGAAAAAAAGGAAGAATGTTAGAACTGGAATCAAAGGGAATGAAACTCCATCGCAGTGAATGACTTACAACTGAATCTGACTAGAAGGTGCCATGTTGAAAGGTAATGTTGCATGTGCTATTGCGGATGCAGAGATGACTATATTGATAAGAACATCTCCTGGACTGTAATAGCTCCATGGCTTTTCTCTGTCCTGGTGGTCCAAATTGAGTGGGCACTTCATTCTAAGCTTCCCCGAGAGTGGCTGGGATACCAGCAGGATCATAAGCAGAAGCAGGAGGTCCATAATTCATGGGGCTGAATCAATCTCTTTTCCGTTTCTAAAGAAAAAGTAGAAGAATTCAAACCACTTTCACAGGATGGACTATCCAGTGGCTTTCCTGATTAAAACAGAGACAAACCAAGATTCACCTGGAGAGAGAGAAAGTACATTCAAGAGCACAGCTCTGGCCTGTCCCGTAATTTGAACCACAAAAAGTGTAACCTGTGATATTTATCCAGTTCTGATGCAAGATCTCTTCCATGTTGCTTCAGTCTGATGTTTATGTCAAATTCAGTCAGTGGAGAAGTAGGAGAAGAGGTCTCAGAGACAGGGATGGTGATAATTACAGTGAGAAGGAACTTGTTCTCTTGTGACCCTGAGCTTCTTCCATGTATTGAGGAGTAGCTGGAAAAAAATGAGTGAAAAATTACAGATTCATCCATGGGGCACTGTTCTGTAGTGGTCATAGCCCTTCCTGTTAGGACATGTCCAGAATGTGATGCTGGAGAAAGATACTTAAAATGAGTGACTGGGAGGATTTTTCATCAGGTTCGCCTGATTCGCCAGTTGCGTCCCTTTCTGGATCGGGGCTCTTTACACACGGTCACTCACGCCCTCATCACCTCTTGCCTGGACTATTGTAATGCTCTCTACATGGGGCTCCCCTTGAGGAGCACCCGGAGGCTCCAACTGGTGCAGAGTGCGGCCGCGCGGGTGGTGATGGGAGCAATGTGGTGCTCCCATGTTACTCCTCTTCTGCGCGAGCTGCACTGGCTCCCGGTGGTCTTCCGGGTGCACTTCAAGGTGTTGGTTACCACCTTTAAAGCGCTCCATGGCTTAGGACCCGGGTACTTGCGGGACCACCTACTATCACCAATAGCCTCCCACTGACCGGTACGCTCCCATAGAGAGGGGCTCGTCCAGGTGCCATCGGCCAAACAATGTCGATTGGCAGACCCCAGGGGGAGAGCCTTCTCTGTGGGGGCACCCACTATCTGGAACGAGCTCCCCCCGGAGATACGGAGGATCCTGGACCTTCGTGCCTTCTGCCATGAGTTAAAAACTTTCCTGTTCCACCAGGCGGGCCTGGCCTAATTCTTCCCTTTTTCCCTTCTTTTGTAAAAATAATTTAAAAATTGTAAATTGTAAATATTTTAATATTTGGGGTTTTAATATTTTATAATTGGGATTTTAAATAATTGGGGCCATTATTTAATTTGGTTTTATTTGGCTTTTAAATTTTGTATGTATGTTTTTTACTTTTGGCTGTTCACTGCCCTGAGTCCCCTCGGGGAGAAGGGCAGTATATAAATATAAAAAATAATAATAATAAATAAATAAATAAATAAATAAATAAATAAATAAATAAATACTTCAACAGTCAGAAAAGTGACTTCTGCTATCCTTCAATGTGGTCTCTACCCTCCAGAGACTACAAGGGAAAATCACTCAGAATTACGGAGTTTGATTCCACTCTAGGGAGATGACATTTTAGTGCTGCCTATGCTCTCATGCCGTGGAAGCAATCAGTATCCTTGAACCCAGCCCAATTTTAAGAATAGGGCCTGTTTGGGATTTTCTTTTCAATAAGATTTCCATATATTAATTCTAAATTGGAGCTGATTTTATAAGTCCTTGTGATTGAAGTGAAATTTCATTTGCAAACTGTTCAAAAAAAATATCACTTTTTGCATGACAGCTGACTAAGAGACAGGAAAACGACAGCGTGTGGATCACATCATTGACTAAGAGATAGAAAATTATAGAGTGGGTAGAAGTTTTTCTTTTATTTTCCTTGACACTTTCAGTGTTGTTTTTCCATACTGATAAAAAAAACACTGAAACCATTAAATTCTGAAGTTTCTTGCTTTTTTTTTTGTGCTGTGAGGTCTGCAGCTGAGATGGTGGCAACACCCACAGTGTGGTGGATGGTGTGAGGTGATTTCTTGCCACAATCACCCAGAAGTTGGTTTAGGGGGACCTGGTGGCCGTTCCTCTGGTTGTGTAGATGTACTTGGTGTGCTGCGACTCCTATGACTTTCCCATCTCTGCGGCTTTGTTGGTCTACCCCAGGACACCTCCAAGTGCTTCAAAGGTACAGTTTCGACTCCCTGTTTTCTTGGTTGATTATTGATGAATTCTGTTTCTTATCTGGAGGGGGAATGTCAATATCATGTGTTTTAATGTGTGGGCCAAATTTTTATATATCCAATTTTAGTTTGTTTTAAATTTTGTAAATTTATGTGTTTTAATATGGCTGCACACCGCCCTGAGTCCTTTGGGAGAAGGGCGGTATAGAAATCTAATAAACTTAAACTTAAACTTAATATGTACATCCTGAGTTGTGTGAAGTCATAAACTGGCTTAATGGGTGAAGCTCACAGCTCATGTTTAGATCATCCAGAGGTATTTTTCAGGAATTTCTGCAGTAGTTTTAGCAAGCTGGGCACATCTCAGCCTGGCACCGCCCACAGGGAGGTGCAAAGGTGTTGATCTTCAGAGGGAAGAAGATCAAAAGTGGCTTCTTTCTCCCTTGCATCCCAGTGGAGAGTTCCTCCTGGTTCGGCCTGGTTCTCCCGAGCCAGTAGTGGTGACAATATGATGTCACCGAACCGGTTCTGCCCCCCCCGCATGTCCCCCCCACATTATTCTTACCTTTTATTTGGCCCCACCCCCAATCTATTGCTGCCTCCTGAGTCCCAGCTGATGGCTAGAGGGAAAAAAACTGTTTAAACTCTTGACAACTTGCCTCTAGACGTTATGGGTGCTCCAACACTGGAGGCTTTTAATAAGAAATGGGAGAACCATTTGTCTGAAATGGTAAATGGTAGGGTTTCCTGTCTGAGCAGGGGGTTGGACTAGAAGACCTACAAGGTCCCTTCCAACTCTATTATTCTGGTTCATGCATGCAGTATATTTAGCAAATGAAGTTTTTAAAGGGGATAAAGATTTGAAGGCAGGGGTGGGAAGTTTAGTTTTAGCACTTAATTTGGGTGTGTGGGGGGAGTGAAAGATTAATAAATGTGTCTCTCCCAGCTTTTTTTGTGTTATTTATTGAAGATATATGGGTTTTGGGGGCTGAAGGGGGTAAAAGAGAAAGGTTTTAGGAAACTCATCTGAAGCCGCTATCTTGGCATGTGGCATGTGGTTTCCCAAGCTTAGCAAGAGCCAGGAGAGGTTTGCAGTCTCCCAACAGCCTGATGATTGGGACAGAAAACTTCAAAAGTAGCCGCCATGTCTACAAGGACTTGTCAGAGTATTGAAAATGGCGGCCATTTCCAGGAGGCATGGGGATCAGGCCCAAGCACTACAAGGTCCCATTGGGGTAAGATCAAAGGAGGGAAAGATGTTACCAAACTACATCTGGAAGGCTGCAGAACCTCCAACACATTTAAACCATAAAGAGGACTTAGTGGGGGCACATGGGAGTCAAGGAGAGGTTTGCACAGACTGAAGAAAGAGCTCATAATCTGGGGAAAGATGGAAAAGTGGGCTCATTTAGTGGTGTGTGTGACCCCAGCAGGCAGAAACATGGCTGCATTTTCATTCAGCTCTTATTTTCCCCAGGGAGCACATAGAAAGGAATGCAGAAAGCACTGATATCCTCTGATAGGGAACAGAGGAGGGTTTCAGAAGGTTCTGACCAGTTCTGGAGAACCGATAGCAGAAATTTTGGGTAGTTTGGAGAATCGGTAAATACCATCTCTGACTGGCCCCGCCCCCATCTATTCTCTGCCTCCCAAGTCCCAGATGATCAGGAGGAAATGGGGAGACAATCTCAGCCAGAGCTATGGAGTTTGGTGACATTCTAGGTTGGTGGCATTTAGTGCTGCCTGTCTTCTAATGGCAAGGAAGTAATCACTACTTTTGAACCAGGGGTGAAATCCAGCCGGTTCTGACAGGTTCTAGAGAACCGGTAGCGGAAATTTTGAACAGATTGGAGAACCGATAGCAGAAATTTTGAGTAGTTCAAAAGTAGTTGAGAACTGGCAAATATCACCTCTGGCTGGGAGGTGATATTCCCCCCCAGAGTGGGGTGGGAATGAAGATTTTGCAATATCCTTTCCCCAGGAGTGGGGAGGGAATGCAGATTTTGCAGTATCCTTCCCCTGGAGTGGGGAGGTAATGGAGATTTTACAGTATCCTTTCCCTGCCATGCCCAACAAGCCACATCCACCAAGCCATGCCATGCCCACCAAGCCACACCCACCGAACTGGTAGTAAAAGATTTTGAAACCCACCACTGGGAGGGAAGTCCAAAGTTTAAAATCATCCAGTGACACTTTTTGCCTAAAGCCAAATTGTCAACCAGGAAAGATTTCCATGTAGGGTCTTCCAGGTCAGAGTGAGAAGCTAACTGCACCTGACTTTGCCAAAAGTCTCCGCTGGAGGATTCAGCCAAAAAGCAGAGCTGAACCATGAAGGAGATGTGGTTGAAACCCTCCTAACTAACTCTGAAGACACCTACGAAGACACCTACGAAGCTTAAAGCTGTCCAAAGTCCAGGACATGGTTCATGTGCCTCATCTCTTGAAGGGTTGCTTAAGCCAAAAGTTGGCTAACCTGTGTGCTGAGAAAATGGAGGACTACCAACAGTTTAAAGACAGAAATATTAATTAATTAATTAATTAATTTTATAATTTAATGAGTATATTGAACTTTAATTTGATTAATCTATTTTTATTTCCTTTGGTTTTAAATAATCTAAATTATCAAACAGAGGCAAATGAATCATATAAACCAACAACAATTGCAATCTATAATTAAATGTAAATTAAATAATTAAATTAAAGCCTAAGAAACAATTTCATTATGACTTCCCAACTTTTATAATTAGATGTTCCTTAGTGTTTAAATCTGGTCTAAGGATGATAATGTAGCATTTGGGAAAGAAGATGCAGCCCAGAAGCCCAGCACTGGAGGCCAAGATAGAGAAGACCTGCACGGCCACCATATATTTTCCTTTGGTGCTCAGGTAGGTGGGCAGGAAGGAGACCCAGACACTGCAGAAGACCAGCATGCTGAAGGTGATCAGCTTGGCTTCATTGAAGGCCCCAGGCAGATTTCTGGCCAGGAAAGCCACTGTGAAGCAGATGGCAGCTAGGAAACCCATGTAGCCAAGGACAACATAAAACATGGTGACAGAGCCTTCGTTGCATTGAAGGATGATCTCTCCAGGCTTTGAATGAAGGTCAGAGTCACAGAATGGGGGAGAAACTCCCAGCCACATGACACAGATAAAAATTTGGACACCAGAACAAGACAGGATGATGGAGTTGGCCAAGTTCTTCCCCAACCATCTTCTCATCCTGTTTCCTGGTTTTGAGGCCAGGAAGGCCAGCACCACTGTGATTGTTTTGGCCAACACAGAAGACACAGCTACTGAGAAGACAATGCTCAACACTGTTTGTCGGAGAAGACAGGTGGCTTTCCTTGGCTGGCCAATGAAGAGAAAGGAAGACAAAAAGCAAAGCAGGAGGGAAACCAGGAGGATATAGGAAAGGTCCCGATTGTTGGCTTTGACAGTAGGAGTTTCTAGGTATTTAATGAATATGATTAAAACAAGGCCTGTGGTTAGGAAGAAGAGTAGGATAAAGGAGATGAGGATGATGCCCAGAAGATCTTCATAGGACAGGAAAGTTATTTTTGGGGGGATACATTCGACTCGGTTCTTGTTTGGATATTGATCATCTGGACACTTGGTGCATTTTTCAGTATCTGAGAAAACAAAGTAACATTTCTTTTATAGTCTGTCAAATTTCAACAAAACCTTTGGAAGTGATGTAATAGAGCGAGGGAGGAAACCCTGAGTAAATGGTATATACTTACACTCCAGCAAAAAAAATCCCCCAATATATAAAACTATATAAAAGAAGAAGAACAACAAAATAAAACCAAAAGAAGAATACTCTGGTGCTACAACCTCCCTTCTCTGAGGTAATCCACCAGATTCTTATTTTGCATTGACCTTACCTTGAGTTGTTTTTTGTTTGTTTGCTTATTTATTTATTTATTTATTTATTTATTTATTTATTTATTTTTAAAAATTGTCAAAAGATGGACATATGTTTATCTCAAGAATGCTTAAACTCAGTTATTTATTATTGACCCACCAACCCTGTTCTCAATAAACTGTTCTAAAATGTTGGATGCAGGATTAAAAATTGTCTAACAGGGTTGGATCCATTCAGAGCCTCTTGAAAAGGGTTGCAACACTGCCAACCTCCGGCCTTTTGATACAGTCCCTAAAGGGAAAAAAAAAATCAATGACTACCCTGAAATTGAGAGTATATCCAAACTATGAGGCCTTCTAGAAATTTCTTGAATTGTGTTTCTTATAACAGTCCTGGGGATCCCCTGTAACATGTGTGCTGATTATATAGTAGGTAGCATCTTGATGTATTCCTCTCTTGCTTTCCTAGCATGTATTTCTCATTGTTTTAATTATTAATTATTGGTTTAATTGTATGCCACCAGAGGTCACTTTGTGTGAAATAGACAGTCATATAAATTTGATAAGTACATTTGTAAACAAGGAGATCTTAAGGAAGATTAATTCATGAAACAGGCACCATGTCCTTCTATCTCATCCTACCTCATCCTTCAAGATCTTTTTCTTATTCCTCCCATTATGGAAGAAATTATGCACCATGAAACTTAATAAAAAACTAATCCAACATATATGTGTCTTGGACACGTGTATTGATCAAAGTGCTCTGGATGGATCCAGTAGCTTTCCCTATGGTGTCACCCACCTTCCTGAATAGGGATAGTCCCCTCTGGACAAGGAACACAGTCATAGCAGCAAACTGGCTCTCCTTTTTGAGTCTGCTTGACAAATCCAGGCGGGCATTTTTCCACACATTTGGACTGAGGTAGAGACTAATCAGAAAAACAAGAAATGCCAAACATATATTAGAAATGCCAAACTTTATATTAGGATTCACCATAGGCAAATATGAAGTCTCCGACTACTTCCAAATGGTTGCAGGAGATGCAATTACAGACAGATGCCCCATTTACTTCCTCACTTTTTCTTCTGCCATATTAGACTGCAAAAATGTATCTTTCTACTTAACAAAATCTGGAGGGATGAAATTGAGAAAAGATTGAAACGTTAAGTGACAACCAGTGGGTTCCTCCTCATGGTGAAATTACCATGTATTGAGGGGTGGGATTGAAAATTCTTAGCAACCCCAAAATGTTGGAGATGTGATTGTTTAGATGCTACATATTATCACATCTGGTGGACTTGCAGGAAAGTGAGGGCTTTTTGGATAAAAATCTGGTGGGTTATGCAAAATGTTTTAAAGAAAAAAATACAATTTTCTCTGCAATTTTTTCTATTGGGTATAGCTAAAGACTTTACACTGGGTGAAACTAAACTGATTTTGTATATGGTGACAGCAGCTAGGTTGTTGATTGCCCAACATTGGAAGAGTGATGTTTTACCGACTGTTGACCAATGGACTCAGAAGATGGCTGGATTTGCAGAAATGGCGAAGATTTCAGCTTTTTTAAAAGATCAGATGCATGAGAAGTATATACAGGAATGGAAATTATGGATTGAGTATGTACAGAATAAGTATCAGACTAGAAAATATTATATCGCTTTTAGTTGAGAAGGATTGATGATTATGTTAGTAAATATAGAAAAAAGATATGGAAGATTGAATAACATATATATTGTTTGGGAATATTAGCATTGCATATAATGGAAGTCAAGGGGGGGAGGGAAGAGGGTGGAGGGGGAGGGCTAGGGTGGGGGTGGGATGGAATTATATATTGTTTTTTATATGTATTTTATAATGTTGGGTTAGGGTGGGGGGGGAAAGGGGGGAAAGTTTGTATTTGTAAAACTTTTTCAATAATAATAAAAAAAAATTCTTAGCAACCGGTTCTCTGCTGGGTGGGCATGGCCATGGGGGCGTGGCCTAGTCGGCTTCCCGCACCATGGCGGGGGGGATTTTCACTCTCCCCAAGCTCCGGAGGCTTTCTTCGAGCCTTCGGGAGGGCAAAACTGGCTTTCCCTGGGCTCTGGAAGTCCTCCAGAGGCCAGAAATGGGCCCATTTCCAGACTTCTGGTACTTCTGGTAGGCCATTTTTTTGCTCTCCCCAGGCTCCAGAGGCTTTCCGCAAGCCTCTGGGAGGGCAAAAACGGCCTTCCCTGGGCTCCAGAGGCGCTCCGGAGGCCCTCCGAAGGTTGGAAATGGGCGCATTTCCAGATTTTTGGTACTCTGAGTAGACCTATTTTTCACCCTCCTAGAGCCTCCATGCGGGCCTCGCGGGCATCCAAAATGGGCTGCATGGAGACTCCTGGGAGGGGTGGGATGGACAGGGTCAGCCAATCCTTGCAAATACCAGTTCAGCAAACCAGATTTAAAATTACCATCCAGTTCACCTGAACCAGTCCGAACTGGCTGAATCCCACCCCTGCATGTATTTCTCCATTCTTCATATATGCATGATTTTAAAATAAGATATCCATTCATACTAAATTTTGAGTGTGCATTATTGTAAAAGGTTTATTGTTTTTAAACAAATTCCATTAGATTTATTAAAATAGAGTAAAATTGTTATGAAGAAAGAAACTTCTGACCATAGGATTTAGAAAGGTTTCTTCTGGAGTATATAAAAAATTGCAAAGCTTCCTTTGAAAGTAGTCCAAAACTATCTGCTAGTTAAGATACAAAGGAAAACTTGCTTAGAAATATGGGTTGTCAACTTTAAAGAAGATTTTTTTTATCTGAATATTTATTTGCTCAATTGATATAGCTGCCATGCTGGGGATCTAAAACTAAAGCTGACTGACTAGTTTCTAAAACTATAGTGAGGTGAGATGAAGGTGAGGTCATGAGAACATGTCCCTCAAAAAGGGTTAGTCAAGCATCCTTTGATGCAGCACTTGAGTGGGAAACGGATATTGTTGTGACTCTGGCCCTGGAGGTTGATTTATCTTCGCATGCTGATTCGGAGGATGAGATGGAGGAAGTTGGCACGAGCTATGTGCCGGAGGGGCCGTCTTCACTGGTGAGTCAGCAAGAACTGACAGTTGCTGACGTGCCTCTGGACCCCAGCCAAAGTGAGGAGGAACCAGAGGCCGGTAACGAGGAGAGGGAGCCCCTATTGGATGCAAGAAAGAGATGTAGGAGACGTCGTAGAGAACAGCTATTGCCACGTCCCAAGAAGTGTGGTCAGGAGACATAGGGCTACACCCTACAAAGTATAAAATGGGTGTGGCTGGGCCGGAAAGGCATGGTGAACAATTTGTTGGCATTTTGGAGTTTAGAACTGCTAGTTTTGCATTTTGAAAAGGAGTCTGCATTAGCCTGCTGGTCGTCTGCCAAGATCTCTGGAACATTGCCCGGTAATTACTGAACTGATATACCTTTGGAACATTGCCGGTAACTACTGAACTGTTTATTAAAGGCCCAGCTTCAATCTCTTTAGCCTGCGTTTGTTTGTTTTTTTATTGAAAAAATTATATACAAATTTACAAATTTACAAATTATACACATACAAATTTTCCCCCCTTTTTCCCCCACCCTTCCCCAACATTATAAAAATACATATACATAAAATATAATTCCCTCCCAATCCCACCCTAGCCCTCCCCACCACCCTTTTCCCTCCCATCCCCCTTGACTTCCACTATATGCAATGCTAATAATTCCAAACAATATATATGTTATTCATCCCTTCCATATCTTTTTCTCTATTTACTAGCTTATCCATCAACCCCCCTCAGCTGAAAGCTACATAATATTTTTTAGTCTAATATTTATTCTGTATATAATCAATCCACTTTTTCCATTCCTGTATATAATTCTCAAGCGTCTGATCTTTTAAAAAAGCTGAAATCTTCGCCATTTCTGCAAATCCAGCCATCTTCTGAGTCCATTGGTCCACAGTCAGTAAGGCATAATTCTTCCCATATTGAGCAATCAACAACCTAGCTGCTGTCACCATATAAAAAATCAATTTTGTTTCTCCCAGTGTAAAATCCTTAACTATACCTAGTAAAAATAATTGCAGAGAAAATTGTATTTTTTTCTTCAAAACATTTTGCATAACCCACCAAATTTTTATCCAAAAAGCCTTCACTTTCTTACAAGTCCACCAAATATGATAATATGTAGCATCTAAACACTCACATCTCCAGCATTTTGGTTGAACGTTAGGGTACATGCAAGACTTCTTGGGATCTAAGTGCCATCTATAAAACATTTTATAAAAATTTTCTCGCAGATTCTGTGACTGTATAAATTTAACATTCTGAACCCATATTTTTTCCCAAGTATCCATCATAACTGGTTGAGAAAAATTCTGTGCCCATTTAATCATACAATCTTTAACTAACTCATTTTCTGAATCCCTTTCTAGCAAAACATTATAAACTCTCTTAATATGCATTTGACCTATCTCTTTTATCTGTCTAACCAATTCCACTTCATATTCCATTAAACCAGTTTGTTGATCTTCTTTCCATCTCATCTGCAATTGATTATACTGCAACCAAGTCAAAGAAATCCCTTCTTCCAACAGTGTTTCCAAAGTCTTCAACTGCCATCTACCCCCTTCAGTATAAAGTAGCTCTTTGTATAAACCCCCCCACCGAGTGACTTAATATTTGTATTCCACATGGTATCAGCAAGATCCAGCCAAAACGGAATCTTATAATCCCAATTGGTTTGGTGCGTCTTCCAAATTCTCATCAAGGCGTTTCTAAGTATATGACTATTAAACACTTTATCCACTTTGTATTCATAAAATAAGTATGCGTGCCATCCCCAAACAAGGTCATGACTTTCTATATTCAGCAATTCAGTCTTTGTTTTTCCAAACCAATCACTTATTTGTGTCAATGCAGCTGCTTCATAATATAATCAAAGGTTTGGAAGTTTAAGATCACCCCTCTCACAAGTATCTTGCATAATTTTCAGTTTCACTCTCGGGTTTTTTTCATTCCAAACAAATTTATTCACTCCTTTTTGCCATTCTAGCAATGGTTTATCAGATTTGAGCACCGGTATCATTTGAAATAAGAAGATAAATCTGGGTAAAACATTCATTTTTACTGCTGATATTCTTCCAAGTAAAGATAACTGCAGTTTCTTCCAAGTTTGCATATCTTTTTGAATCTTTTGCCACAGAACCTCATAATTGTTTTGAAACAGTTTTGTATTTGAGTCTGCGACTTGTACTCCTAAATATTTGACCTTTGAGACAATTTCGAAACCTGCCATTCTTTCCAGTTCCTTTTTTTGCTCTCTGTCAAATTTTTAACAATCATTTTAGTTTTTTTCTGATTCAGTCTAAAACCAGATACCATGCCATATTCTTCTATAATATCTTTCATCTGGATTATTGATTTCATCGGCCGTGTTAGGGTAATAACCAGATCATCTGCAAATGCCCTAGTTCTGTAGTCGTCTTGCCTTATAACTATTCCATTCAAAGAGTTTGAATCCCATATTATGTTCAATAAGACTTCGAGAGTTAAAATAAATAATAGTGGGGATAGTGGACAACCTTGTCTTGTACTTTTTTGTATATTAAAATTTGATGTTAAACTTCCGTTGATAATAAATTGTGCTGATTGTTCATGATAAATTGCTCCAATCGCCTGTATAAACCGCTCCCCCAAGTCCATTTTTTCCAAAGTCTTAATTATAAAATTCCAATTCACTTGATCAAAGGCTTTTTCCGCATCCAAAAAAACTAGCGCTGCAGAGATCTGTTTATTCTTATCTAGATAATCCAATAAATCTATGATTTGCCTAACATTCTCCTTCATATATCTGCCTTTGATAAATCCCGCTTGGTCATGATGAATTACCTCTTGAATAACTGGCATCAGTCTGTTGGCTAACACTTTTGCAAAAATTTTATAATCTGTATTTAAAAGAGATATTGGTCTATAATTTTCTGGTTTCTTAGAGCCTGATTCTTCTTTCGATATCAATGAGACAAAGGCTGCTTTCCACGAGGAAAGTATCTTACCTCCTTGTTGTATATTACAAAATAAGTCCTTAAGATGCTCAATCATTTCCGCTTGTAAAGTTTTATAATAAACTGCAGTTAGGCCATCCATCCCTGGAGCTTTGGCTGTTTTCAATTGTTTTATGGCAAAACTAATCTCCTCAACTGTTATTAATTGATCCAAGTTTTCCTTTTGGACTGATGAGACCTTTGAAATTCTTTTTTCTTCTAGATATTTATCTATACAACTGTTCTGTATATTATCTTTAGTGTATAACTTGGTATAATAGTCCAAAAAGGCCTTCTTAATTGATTCTTGTTGAAAAACTTCTTTGCCTGCATACTCAATACTATCAATAGTTCGTGTAGTTAATTTTTTCTTCAAAGTATATGCCAACCATCTGCCCGGTTTATTAGCATTAGTAAAAGTATTGTGCTTTGCAAATTGTAAATTAGTTGCTGCTTGATCTGCTATAAGCATTTGAAATTGATCCTTCAAAAGTTTTATAACTGTTTGCAATTTTCCATCTGCTGGTTTTTATATCAATTGCTGCTCTTTTTTCTTTATCTCTCTTTCCAAGTCTAGTCTCTTTTTCTGTTGATTCTGTCTATGTTTAGAGTTCATTTGAATCAGTACCCCCCGCATATATGCTTTACTTGCATCCCAGACTATTTCAATAGGGGTACCTTTATTTAAGTTCAGTTTAAAAAACTCCTTTAAGTGCTTTTTAAGTTCAATTATATTTTTTTCATCTGAATAAATTTTTGTTTAGTCTCCAAGATCTTCTTTCTCTTTTCCCCATCTCAATTTCCATCCAGACCGGACTGTGATCAGTCAAAGTCCTAGGAAATATCTTTGTCTTCTTTACTTTAGGAAAAAAGTCAGTAGCTAACAAAATAAAATCTATCCTGGAAAAGGATTTATGCCTGTCCGAGTAAAAAGTAAAGTCCAATTCATTTGGGTTATGGACTCTCCAAATGTCTTTCATTTCCAAATCCTCTTGCATTTCAAAAAAAGCTTGTGGTAGCTTAGCCCCTAATTTAGCCATACTTTTTTTGTCCTTTCTAGGTTGAATTACTCCATTCCAGTCCCCCATAATTAAAATAGTTGTATAATTCCATTCCAAAATTTTTAAATGAAGCATCTTATAAAAACTTTCCTGTTGCTGGTTTGGAGCATATATTCCAACCAACAGAGTTGGACCATTATCTGTAAGAAGTTCGATTGCTATATATCTTCCACAATCATCTGCTTCTATAATTTTAGCTGAAAGTCTTTTATTTATATAAATCACCACACCATTCTTCTTTTCCAAATTTGAGGCGACAAATTGCATTCCCAATCTTGAATTTGTCAAATATTTCTGGTCTTGCAGTTTTATATGGGTTTTTTGCAAACAAATAACATCATTATGAAATTGCTTCAAATAGTGAAATACTTTCTTTCTTTTTTGTGGAGAGTTCAGTCCATTCACATTCCAAGACAAAAATTTAAGTGTCATTTGATCCAGTCTGAAATTTTGAGAGCAATTGCCAACGATCCTTTTCCACAGAAATAATCTTCGGTTTAGCTCCTCCCATGATTTCAGCTTGCAACTTTCCTTTAGCCTTTTTTGCTCGTTGTGGTTTGTATTGCTCCTGTTGTTGTGCTTCCTTCATTTGTCTAGACATTGCTCTGGTTATACGTTGCTCTTCCAATTTAGATGTTCTCAATTCAAGATCCAAGGCCTCCTCTGTAATGGTTTTAGATGTTTCTTCCAAAGGAGAAATTTCAAGTGGAGCAAAAGGATCAACCACAATGCCACCTACACCTCCCTGTGCCTCTCTTGCCTCCCTTTGCGACTGTTTTATTTGTGCCATAGTTTCTTGATCAAACTGGGTCTGTGATTCAACATCCTTATCTATTGGTGAAGATGTACGTGGAGGAGGAGAACCCGCTCTCAAGACATTATAATAAAATTCTTCTGCTTTTGCAATGGTATTTAAGCGGTATCTCACTCCTCGTATCCTCAGTATTATACCTGTTGGAGCCTCCCATCTAAATTGTATTTGCTGTTTTTTCAATTCTGCCACCAAAAATCCAAAATCCTTTCTATCCCTTAGCATTTTAGGTGGTAATTCTTTGAAAACTCCAATTTCAATTCCATCAACTAGAACAGCAGTAACAAATGAATTTTGCAAAATATCATTTCTTATTCTCCTCTCTGTAAAATATATCACCACATCTCTGGGCAATTGCCTTTGTACTGCCACACGAGAGTTAACTCTGTAAGCCTTGTCAATCTTACATAGGACTTCATCAGGTTCAACCTTCAGTAAAACTGCTAAAGCATCAGCACAAATTTTTCTAAGATCTTCCCTGCTGCTCTCTCTTATACCTCTGAGTCTAATAGCAAATTCCATTGACCGAAATTGCATCATGCTAATCTCATTTTCAATTTTTTGTGTCATTTCTTCAACCTCTGTAATTCTTAAGTCAGATTCTTTAAATTTGGTTTCCACATCTGAGGCAAGATTATCCACTTTTTTATCAATCTGCAACACTACCTCAGACAGGCCTTTAACTACTGTTTGAATATCTTTATTGACTGCTTCAAATTTTTCTTGAATAATTCCTTTGACCTCCTGTTCTGATCTCTTAATTTCTTTAATAATAATATCCTGAGAGCCTTCTTCCTTTGTCTGAGTTTGCAGTTGCGCTGTTTGAGGTTGCTTCTGCTTGTGAGTGGGGGAATCCCCCCCCCTGCTTGCTTTGTTGACATTTTGCCTCTTAAAGATCTTCCTTTTCCAGTACAAATTCTAGCAACTCTTCCCAAAAGTTTCTCCAGATTCAATCAGGTCTATAACAATCAGTTACTGTTTCTATTTTTTTTTTTAGTTATTTTTCTCCCTCTTCCAGCCGGATTTGTTACTTTAGAATGTAGCCAGATACACAAGTCAAATTACTTTCACTTTCTGCTCTCTCCGCTGAAAGCAAGCGCCATTTTTCCCCCCTTCTCAATTCCGAATTACTTTGACTTTGAAGCTATAATTCTTTCAGATATTTCACAAAGCTTTTAATACTTGCTATTTAGCAGGAGGTCCCAATTCTTCTTTATTATTTTTTGGTGCTAGTAATGCTGCTGCGCTATCTTGCTCTGCAATTAGCAGAGTTTCCCAGTTGTCTGGAGCTTCAGCGGCTTGGATAGGGAGTCCCACCCTGTTAACTCCCCAGAAGCGAAAAAAATTTTCTGGGGGTCTCGCAAGGGACTCTACCTGCAGCCACCAGCTCTCCTCGCAAGATCTTTCCGTCTTGGAGTTTTTCGAGCTGTTTCTATTACCCGAAACGGCTCTTTAACGGGCAGCTGGGCTGGCGGTCTTCAAAAGGCCGTCAGCGATAGATCGTGGCGACACCGGAAGTCTCTTTAGCCTGCATTTGTTACTGCCAGGCTATTTGAGCTTCTGCAAGGCCACTCGTAGGAGGGGACAGAACAGATATTCAACACAAGGTCCTTTCTGTTGAAAGACTACAATTGACACAAAGTCACAGGTAAATACACACCCCTATTTATTACCAGTATTAGTTTAATTTGGAGTCTTAAGGTAGCTCACAATTAAAGTAAACAATGGTATTCAACTGATTTTCAGATGAAATACACTTTTACAAGCCAATGCCCAAATCTAAGTAACGTTTCCTTTGAAATTATCCCTTATTACATCTGATATCAGGAATTCCTTTTCTTTGCATCAAAGTCATTCTTGAGTGTTTTAGTTTTCAGGCCATTACTCTGGTGATAAGGGCAGCATAAAACAAGGAAGGAAGGAAGGAAGGAAGGAAGGAAGGAAGGAAGGAAGGAAG
>WNWU01000165.1:192322-225225 GCA_012654045.1 Ptyas mucosa | reverse complement strand
AAGGAAGGAAGGAAGGAAGGAAGGAAGGAAGGAAGGAAGGAAGGAAGGAAAGAAGCTCACATCAGATTAGTCGTTATGATTTCATGTGAACTGAAAACCTTGGAGCTCCTTCCTAAATTCCACTATCCCTGTGAGGTTGAAGAGAAGCATGTATAGATGTGACCTGGTTTCCACTTATTAAAATATCCCACACTCTGGACCTGCAATTTTAGGAAACCTGGCTACAACTATGATGAAGCTTATTTCCCAATGGGACCAATAGGACCTCCATCCAGTCTTGATTCCATTTCATCAGATTCAGTCCAAACCTGAACTCAGGCCCTGGTCAACAGAATTGCCTTTATCTTTGATAACTGAAGACAAGAAAGAAGTGAACCTGAAGCTATTAACACCAAAATCCCCAGCATATGAGGTCCTGTCTCACTAGTTTTATGGTGATACCAAATGACAATGAATTGTATTCTAAATAATAATTACCCCAAATCTCATTTTGGATACAACTGAATCAGCTTACAAGACTATTCATAATTATAGCATCTGAAGGGTACCTTGATCAATAGAACTGAAGCCTCCATATCTGCCTAAGAAAATTACAAAATCTACACATTCAATTCTCAGTGAAGATTACCCACCTATTTGATTGGGTTTCAAAGTCCATTTGAAATGGTTCCTAAGCAGGGGTGAAATTCAAAAAAATTCCCTACTGGTTCTGTGGTTGTGGCTTGTTGAACATGGCAGGGGAAGGATACTGCAAAATCTCAATTCCCACCCCACTCTGGGACCAGCCAGAGATGGTATTTGCTGGTTCTCTGAACTACTTAAAATTTCCACTGTCAGTTCTCCAGAACCTGTCAGAACCTGCTGAATTTCACCCCTGTTCCTAAGGCTTTGGGGGGGAAAAGACATCAATATTTCCCTACCTTGTTAAGCAACTTTAGCTGTGACAAAGCATCTTGATTGATTATAGGTCTCTGCCTTTCAAAACTCCCCAATTCCTTGCCGAAGGGATTCTCCTTGGGGAGAACCACTCTAGTAACGATCCTCAGATCCGCTGCTATGTCTCCACTTTGATCCAAGTACACCTTCAGCAGAGAAAGATTGCACAATTCATTCTTCAGAAATGGATGGAACTAGAATGGAAACAACCAGGAATTTTAAAAAAGCAGAAATCTTGGTTTCTTATCTCACATGGCCTTTTTACATTTGAATCTTTCTTCTACAGTTGTTTCACTTGCAAATATTGTGAATTGGGAGAAGAAATGTTACCAATATCTTCAAAGCTCTACAACAAGGGTTCAGTAATATTTCTCAATCATACAGTGTACTGATAAAATGTATATTGACAAGATGTAATTGGGGGGAAAAAAACCTTGTCAATTGTAGGGAACAATCTGGGAAACCTCAGAAATAAATTGAACAAAAATCCCAAATAACTAAACTCCTTGAAAACAACAGGATGATTATCAAAAAGCAGGGATCTGTTAAGAAAAAAATTGCAAAGCTAATCTTCATTCAGGTAGCGCAGATGGGGAAAATGACTAGATGAACTAATTCTACTTTATTGCAAGACTATACTGTGTTTCTCTAAAAAGAAAGCCAGGCCTTATTTTCTTTTGACCCCCACAAAAAATGGCTAGGCTTTCTCTTTGGATGGCTCTAATTATTGACTCACCTTGGGGCAGTGGCATTGACAGCCCTGCCCAGAAGGACCCCACTGCTGGCCCACTTCTTCTGCAGCCACTTGTCGCCCACCACTATTCTGCCCCAGCTACGGACCCCAAAGAACACAGCACACACAAAATTTGTACAAAACTTAAATTTACTAAAATAACTCAGTCTTTTCCAAACAAAGGCTGTTAATAAACTTCCTTAACAGCCTACAAGAAAACAAAGATAAAGTAATCACAATCTTACTAAGGTTGGCAGAAAGCCCAGAAGCAATTTGCAGAGATCCAGATGCGAAGGAGAATGAACTAAAGTTGTTCCCTACAACTTGCTTCAGTCGGCGTTCCTCCTTATGCAGGCTAAGGGAGTGGCCAATTAGCCCCGAGCCTTACTCTTGAGGAGACCTCCTCCTGAGGAACCACTCCAGCCTTTTGGCAGCTCTGCACGCCTGTGCATTGAGAAGAGGCTCCTCCTCTTCGTCCTCTTCACTCAAAGGAGCTTCTGGAGGTTCTGAAGGCCCTGGCTGAATCCCTGCCTCTGGCAACACATCTTCTCCAGCCTCCTCATTGTCTGACCTGGGTGCCAGCTGCACAGGCTGTTGGCGCAACACCACACCAGCCTCCTCGCTGTCAGAATCAGCTACAATCCACACAGGCTGCTGACGGGCCACAACAGCCACTTGCACACATCGCCCTGCTAGTGTGCTAGCAGACAATCACTTAAATATGAGCCAGCAGTGTGTGGCCACAGCCAAAAGAACTAATATAATCTTTGTGTCATGTTCCTATGATCCCCATTGGGATGCTGCCATTCTCGTGGGGAGGAGGCCATGGATGCTCCCTTTACAATATTTTTCCTGTATCTGGCCTTCCTGTTACATTGATGTACCTGCCTGGGAAAGGGAGGGGAAGGGTGAGCTTGGGATCATCTGTTTTGCCTCAGCTTTGACAGAATGGGCTAAGTAGAGCCTGAGAACAACTTCTTCTCAGCTTCTCAGCTCAAGTTCTCATAACAACTTTGCACCTGTGGATTGGCTCACATTGAACTGGACACGAGGGAGGAGTTTTCTGCAACTTTTAATCTAACAGTTTTACGTGGGAACTTCAGATCCTGCCTTGCTTTTCTTGCTATCACTTTCCCTCAATAAAAGTTTCCTTTTGAAATAATGCCTGTTTCAAGAATTCTGCTTTCTTGAGAAGAGAGGAGAGGCAATGCCTTAACCTTGGTTGTATAAACAGAGGCCTGTAATCAAAATCATATGAAGCATTAGTACTGCTTTATAAATCCTTAGTAAGACCACACCTGGAATATTACGTGCTGTTTTGGTCATCACATTACAAAATATGTTGAGACTTTGGAAAAAGTGCAAAGAAGAGCAATTAAAATCATTAAAGGCCTGGAGACTAAAACATATGAAGAATGGTTGCAGGAATTTAGTATGGTTAGTATAGAGAAAAGAAGGACAAGGGCAGTGGTGAAATCCAATTTATTTTACTACCGGTTTTGTGGGCATGGCTTGGTGGGCATGGCTTGGTGGGCATGGCTTGGTGGGCATGGTAGGGGAAGGATACTGCAAAATCTCAATTCCCACCCCACTCCTGGGGGAAGGATATTGCAAAATTTTCATTCTCACCCCACTCTGGGGCCAGCCAGAGGTGGCATATGCCGGTTCTCTGAACTACTCAAAATTTCCGCTACCGGTTCTCTGAACTACTCAAAATTTCCACTACTAGTTCTCCAGAACCTGTCAGAACCTGCTGGATTTCACCCCTGGACGAGGAGTGACATAATAGAAGTATTCCAGTATTCGAGGGACTGCCACAAAGAAGAGGGAGTTAACTTATTTTCAAAGCACCAGAGGGAAGGACAAAAATCAATGGATGAAAACTAATCGAGGAAAAAAGCAACCTTGAATTAAGGAGAAACTTCCTAACAGTGAGAACAATTAACCAGTGGAATGGCTTGCCTCCAGAAGTTGTAGGTTCTCCATCACTGAAGGTTTTAAAGAAGAGACTGGACAGCCACTTCTCTGAAATGGTATAAGGTCTCCTGTTTGAGCAGGGAGTTGGACTGGAAAACCTCCAAAATCCCTTCCAGCTCTATTCTGATTGATTGAAGATAACAAGGAGTTGGTTTACCAGAGCTTAAAATCAGGAGTGTGGAAGCACTTTTTTGAATATAACATTTCTTGGCTGTAGAAAGGAAGACACAGCTCTTCCAATAAGATGTTGTATTGAAGCTTAAGATCTTAAATAGCTCAAAGAGCACCAAAGATTCTGAAAAGGAATTTAGCTGAAAGATCCTTGTTGGGGCCTCATACCTTCCATGGCTGCAGCCTTAGAGCTTCCAACCTCTCTTCTCCCTTCTTCCTTCTTCTCATGAATTTGATTGCTGCATTTAAGGCATGGGCCAGAATCTTAATGACACTATAAGTAATGCTTCCATTTGTGATCCATACCCCACTTCTTTTCTCTTGGGTCTCCAGTGGTGCTTTCTGGGTGCATCGTCTCAAGCCTTTGACAGAAAATATGGGTTTTGAAACAGAACAGCGAAAAGACTGATCTTGAAACTGATGTTCTACCAAGAAATGTTTTTTAAACACATCATCATTTGGCTTTTTTTCCACTGAAGAGGAAAGCTCCAAATACTATGGACATATTTGAGAAGACCATTCTTTTTCATTGAGTATACTCCAATTATTGTCATTATCCAGACTTTCCCTTTGATGTGTCCTGACAAACCTTCAAAAGTTAAATGGAAAGGAAGAAGTCTGTTCCAAATGGAAGCAAATTCTATGAAGTGAACAAAGACATTGACTTGTCTCCACTTATAGATGGTATCACTGAGGGATGCTGTATGTCCAGTCTTTGAGAATTGATGTGATATAACAACACAAATTCTATTCTTGACAAGCATAGGAGTAAAAGTCCTCATGAAATTCTCTCCCTTCTCTGTGTCTGGAGCAAAGAGTCCAATCAAGATCCATCCAAAATGGAGGAGAAGTTGGACAATTCCTGGGTAATGGAACCCTTCTTTAGGCAGCATCGGATGGGAAAAAGGGAATTGACTTTTATCACTCAGAGTCTCTGAAGCAATTCTAACACTGATCTGAAAAAGCAGTGAAGAGTGTTATGTTATTTTTGATGCCCTACAAAATTTTAACTTTTAATAAATCCAACATTTTTCTCATGCACATATTAGAATAGTTTTTTGTCATTAATTCATATCAAAATACAGACTATATCTGTAATTTTAGAAATGGTATAAATTCCCAATTCAGCTCCAAAGGCAACAGCCTCAAGATACTTCTCAAATGATGTGATTGGATTTATTCTAGTAGTGATATTAATTAAGTCCCAAAGTTCAGCTCAATATAACAATATAATCCTCTCCAAACCTTTGGAGAGGATTATGCAAACCTTTGGAGGGGCAAAATACAAACCTTTTATGATTAATTTAATCATCAGCATTTTAGGGCAAAAAATAGTTGATATGTTGGCTAACATATTTTTACTTTTTTATAACATGGTTTATTAATATTAGTTGTCCCTACAGATTCATAATACATATATGTTTCATCAACAGTAGGAAAGATAATCCAGTGGAACTTTATACATCTGGGATTTATTAATGATTGAGGATACCATTATTTTGGTTAAGATCATGTAAAAACGGTTTGCATCAGTAGTGCATCTTCCTATTGTACAGAAGACCCTTTGATTGAATACAGAGCTTCTCCTCACCTTCACAAGTATGCAGCAGAAGCCCTCAAAGCAATGGGGACGGTGTCATGATATTTCTGTTTTGATCCTTGCTGTATATCCCAATCCCTAATCATGACACCTACAAATGCCATGGTGAAAAGCAGTTATTGAATTCTATAAAAAAGACATGGTTGAATGTATTGGTCACACACCAACTCCCCAGTCGCTTTACCAAATAGAGAAATACAAATGCAAACCTGTGGGACTTTGTAGGGGCCTACTAATGTTGACATCTGGATGGAGGTGTCTTCAAGAGCTCCATCAAGAAGAGCCAACAAGTTGTCCTTCCTTCCACAGCTATAGTTGGGAACATTGGCTTCTCCAGTAGAGAGAATGTCTAGCAAGGCATCTGAAGTGCCAAGTGTGTTTGAATAATTGTCATGGATGTTGTAGCCAAGTGTAAGATTGTGCAGGAGCTGGGTATTCTTCATCACTTCAATATTGAAAATCATGCATAATATATTTTTCTTTTGATGAGGCAAACTAATACAAAACCATGCTCATGTTAATACTAGCATCATCAACAGCAACAACCAAATACTTTTTCTCTATTTAATCCTTTTTCTCAACAAGCTGAAACTTAAGCCAATATTGATCCAAAACTAGAGACAAATGATAGTCAGTCATCAGCCCTTAATATTTGTCAGTGTTGAGAAGATAGGATGGAGATAATCCTCCAAAAGGATTAAAAATCAGAAACGCACCATTTATTTGTAGCAGTGCTAATTTTCATCAGCCCAGTAAACAGGCTGCAGTATAATCCAATCATTAAAGTAGAACAATCATGAAAGGGATTTTTTATAAGTGGTCCAGAAAAGCTGCTATAAAAACAAACCATCCTGTTACTCTAAGAATCAGGAACAGAATATCAATGAGTGGTTATAAAAATATGGAAATAAGCTTGGTAGAAGAAACTACAACTATCACTACTTTAAACAAAACTCAATATTCAAGTCATGAATTGAGGACTGAACAGGAAGAAGAAAATAATATGGACTTCTTTCAGATTTCAATTGCCTTATGTTTGGATTTCAGCCCCTCCCAGAAATTAAGAAAAAAAATGAGGCTGTGGAAATCAAAAGGATTCAAGAAATCAGTCATGCAAAATTGGAGTAAGTAAAATAAGAAGAAGAAAAAAAGAAGGTTAGAACTGCAAATGGAGGGAATGAAACTCCATCACAGTGAATGACTTACAACTGAATCTGACTAGAAGGTGCCATGTTGAAAGGTAATGTTGCATGTCTTCTTGTTGATGCAGAGATGACTATACTAAGGAGAAGATCTCCTGGATTGTAATAGCTCCATGGCTTTTCTCCATCCTGGTGGTCCAAATTCAGTGGGCACTTCATTCTAAGCTTCCCCGAGAGTGGCTGGGACACCAGCAGCATCATAAGAAGAAGCAGGCAGTCCATAATTCATCAAGCTGAATCAACCTCCTTCTCGTTTCTAAAGAAAAATTAGCAGAGTTCAAAGCGCTCTCATGGGATGGAATATCCAGTGGCTTTCCTAATTCAAACAGAGGCAACCCAATTGTCCTGAAAGAAAGAGAAAGTACATTCAAGAGCACAGCTCTTGCCTGTCCCATACCCTGAGCCACAAAGAGCATAACTTGGGGTATTAATCCTTTTCTGATGCAAGATCCTTCCATGTTGCTGCAGTCTGATGCTTATGTCAAAGGCAGTCACTGGAAAAGTAGAAGAGATCTTAATGGCTGTATAGAGATAATTACAGTGAGAAGGAACTTCTCTTGGGACCCTGAACTTCTTCCATGTAAGGAGGAGTACCTGAGGATTTTTCATGTTAGTGAAAAATTACAGATACACCCCTGCCCCATTGGGGAAGTATTCTGTTGGTAATAGTTCTTCCTGTTTAAATATGTCCAGAAAGTGATGCTGCAGCAAGATACTTCCACAGTCTGTAAAATGATTTCTGCTGTCTTTCAATGATCTCACCCCATTCCTAAGAAGTCTTTAAGCAGGAGTGAAATCTACTTACCTTCCCTACCGGTTCAGAAGTAGGCATGCTGAGGGTCAAAAATGGATTAGTTCCTGGTTAAAACCAGGAAGTAATGACATCCGGGTGGGTGGGCGGAGCCTCACTCTGCCACCGCTACCAGTTTGCCAAACCATGTGCCACCAGTGCTACTGGCTTGCAGGAGCCAGACAGAACTGGCAGGATTTCACCATTGTCTTTAAAGGGCTTGCATAAGCGCACCAGCGTGTCTGCCGTCCCTGACCTAATGTTCCTTTCTCATGTATTCATAATTACGTCTATACTTACCATATATATTCAAATATAAGCCGAGTTTTTCAGCCCGTTTTTCAGGCTGAAAAACACCCCCTCGGCTTATATTGGGTCATGAAAAAAATGACTTTTTCCCTGCAACTGGCTCCCAAGGCTTGCTAGGGGCATGAGGGGGGTGCCTAGCGAGACTCTTTGCAGCCCCCTGGAAGCAAAAACGGGCTGCGGGGGGCTTAAAGGGAGAAAGAAACAAAGAAATCCTCACGTTTAGGGAGATCCCATGTGCACTGAGCTTGAGTTGAGAGCTGATTGTAATTGGCTGCTAGCTAGCCTTCTTGTAATTGGCTGCTAGCTAGTGGGTTCTCCCAGCTTGGCTGCCTCAGGAATTCTGGGAGTTGAAGTCCACAGGTTGTAAAAGGGCCACATTTGCCCAGCCCTGGTATCTCTTAACAGAGGCTTCAACTTGCCTGAAATTAGATCAAGCCAGTGACTGGGTGGGCGTGGCTAGCTGGTCATGTGATATATGTGTATAGGGACTACTCAGAGGGCTGAAAAAAGTCATTTC
This sequence comes from Ptyas mucosa, assembly GCA_012654045.1. Classification (NCBI taxonomy): domain Eukaryota; kingdom Metazoa; phylum Chordata; class Lepidosauria; order Squamata; family Colubridae; genus Ptyas; species Ptyas mucosa. The sequence goes on along the minus strand of WNWU01000165.1, from coordinate 216,990 downwards.
TGACAGGTCCTCACACTTCTGACTGGTCCTCACACTTGTGACCATCCTCACATTTATGCCCGTGCAGCATTCTTAAAACCATGTCACTCATTTCACAACTGCTTCTCTTCACCATGGTGACAAGATAGGGCAAAAACGTAAAATGTGAGGACAGTCATAAGTTCAAGGACTGGTCACAAGTGCGAGGACCAGTCAAAAATTACTTTTTCAGCCCTCGGAGTAGTCCATATGCACAAAAGGACTACCCAGACGGCTGAAAAAAGTGATTTCTGACAGGTCCTCGCACTTTTGACCAGTCTTTTTTTATTTTGAAATTTACCAGTAGCCGCTGCATTTCCCACCCCCGGCTTATACTCGAGTCAATGAGTTTTCCCAGTTTTGGGGGGTAAAATTGGGGGGGTCGGCTTATATTCGGGTCGGCTTATACTCGAGTATATACGGTATATCTGTTATCTAATACATGCTTGATGAAATAAATAAATAAATAAAATAAATAAGAAAGGGGGGGAAGTGGTAGGGAAAAGACAACCTCCTGTCTTTCTAAAAGTCATGATGGTGGGATATTTTTATCACCTGAGGATCTCTTTAGAAGAAAACTTCCAGGAAGTAGATTTATAGTCAGAAGAACATTGGAGAAAAATGAACTGGTTATTTTGGAATTCTTGGTTTTAGGTATTAAATATATATAAGCATATATTTATTTAGGCAATTTTGAATACATTTAGGCAATTTTTGTCCTGATCAGTAAAACTAAATGAAATTAACAATGAAAATAAAATTAATAAAATTAATATGGTTTATATTGTGTATGACCTTTCTTGGTTTGCCTTGTTGTTCCCTAACTATTTTTTAAAATTTTATTTATTTATTTTCATCAAGCATGTATTAGCTAATAGATATAAGTGTAAACATAACTATGAATACTTGAAATGGAAACGAATAAAAAGGAACATTAGAACAGGGACGATAGGTACGCTGGTGCGCTTATGCACACCCCTTAAAGACCTCTTATGAATGGGGTGAGAGCAACAGTAGACAGTCTAAGGGTAAAGTTTTGGGGGTTTGGGGAAGAAACCACAGAGTCAGGTAGTGCATTCCAGGCATTAACAACTCTGTTACTGAAGTCGTATTTTCTGCAAACAAGTTTGGCATGGTTTACCATGAGTTTCTGTCTATTGGGCGCTTGTGTATTGTTTTGGTTGAAGCTGAAGTAGTCATTAACTGGTAGGACTTTGTAGCAGATGATTTTACATACTATGCTTAAGTCAGACTGAAGACGGTGAAGGTCTAAGTTGTCTAAGCCCAAAATTTCAAGACAGGTGGCATAAGGTATTTGGTTACGAGTAGAGGAGTGGAGGACTCTTCTCATGAAATGCCCCTGGACTCGTTCGATTGTATTAATGTCCAATATGCAGTGCAAGTTCCAGACAGATGAGCTGTATTCAATAATTGGTCTAGCAAAGTTTAAGTTTAAGTTTATTTAATTTGTATACCGCCCTCCTCCCGAAGGACTCGGGGCGGTGAACAGCCATAAATAAAACATATAAATACAACATTTAAAACCCACTAAAATCCAATTAAATAAATTTGGCCATAGAAATATTAAAACACCAATAATTTAAAACAAATTAAAATTTATAATATTAATTAAAAAAGGGGAATCAGGCCAGGCCTGCCTGACAAAATAAAAAGGTCTTAAGAGCATGGCGAAAGGTGCGTAGGTACGAGATCCTCTGTATCTCCAGGGGGAGCTCATTCCAGATAGTAAGTGCCCCCACAGAGAAGGTTCTCCCCTTGGGGGCCAACAGTCGACATTGTTTGGCTGACGGCACCCGGAGGAGGCCCTCTCTATGAGAGCGTACCGGCCGGTGGGAGGCCACTGGTGGCAGTAGGCGGTCTCGTAAATAACCAGGTCCTAAACCATGGAGCACTTTAAAGCAAAGTATGCTTTAAAGTATGCCCTAGTTTGCAGTTCATCTAGAGTCCATTAAGATGGAGACAGGCTGGAAACTTTGTTAGTCAATTCAGAAACATTCCCTGTTTACAGAGAAGTCACTGCCTCTCTGAGGCTGAGAAAAAACTGATGGGGTTCCCCAGTTGACTCTGAGATTCTGAGACATGAATTTCCATCCTCTCTCCTCTTCACACCCTCCATTGATCAGAACCATCCTGACAGCATCTAATTCAAGTTCTTTCTGAGCTTCCCTTCAAAGTTGTTTTCAGATACATTTCTTCTTTTACTGGATTGTGGTACACTGTCCAGAATCACTTCCTGTGAGATGGCTGGTCATATAAATTCAACCAACCAACCAACCGCTAAATCTATCACTAAAGACACATCAACTTCAGCAATAGCAGCAGGTCTAATCTTGAGGTAGTTGGGACCATCTGGATGTCCAGGGAGGCTCTTCCACAAGAAAGGTAATGCCAATAAGAAGAGCTGGTTCCTGGGTCCAACAAGATGATATGGTTTCATAGAGGGGATGCCAAGAATCTCCCTGGGCCATATTGGATGCCAAAAAGTTATTGACTTAACCCGTTCCACTTTCTGACTGATTCTTTACATGGATATAACCAAGGACTGCAGATAGTTAAATACAGTAGACAGGTTTTATAGATGGTAGATTTTACTAGGTTTAGTTGCAAAGAGCAGCTCAACAGGTTTCATAGGTTTTATATCTAAAAATATTTTATCTATTCGTTAATTTATCTCTAAAGATGTACATATTTTGCTGTATTTTCTCTCACACATTTTGCAGTGGTCTCTGACCATAATCATCTGTTTTGTTCTATGATTTAGTTCTATCTTTACAAACAAAGAACAGCTTTTATTTTCTCCAATGAAGAACAAAAGCTACTTTTTTTCCCCCAAAATTGAAATGCCCCAATAATTGAACCAGAAGTCAAACTTTTCAAGACCATAACGAATAAAAGTAATTTCATGGATTTTATTCTGGTGTGGTACATTATAAGAGGGAAGAATTAAGTCAAATGATCAAGAGCAGCCACCCATCTCTTCTTTTTTTTTTAAAATTTGATTTATATGCCGCCCTTCTCCGGAGACTCAGGGCAGCTTACAATGCGCTAAGCAATAGCCTTCATACTTTTGTATATTTATACAAAGTCAGCTTATTGTCCCCACAAACTGGATCCTCTTAACAAAGGCAGCCAAAATCCACAACAAACCAGGTTCAACTATACCCATATTAAGGATTGAAATTTCAGGATCATGCTAAAATTCTCTTTTGAGAGTGGAATGTATCAAGGTAGGACAAGAAGCAATGGGTGGAAACTGATCAAGGAGAGAAGCAATTTAGAACTAAGGAGAAATTTCTTGACAGTTAGAACAGTTAATCAGTGGAAGAAATTGTGAATGCTTCAACACTGGAAGTTTTAAAGATGTTGGATAACCATTTGTCTGAAGTGGTGTAGGGTTTCCTGCCTAAACAGGGGGTTGGACTAGAAGACCTCCAAGGTCCCTTCCAACTCTGTTATTCTATTTCTAAGATATTTTCTAAGAGACATTTGGGGAGCAAGTTCCCTGACACTCAACTCATTTTCAGAGTTTCACCTCATCTATGATTTCTCCCATTGAGCACCTGCCTGTTGGCTCACTCAAGATTGAGACAGGTGATGCCTCTCCTTATTGCCATTATCCAAATCATAGTGATTTATTTGTTGTCTGGGTGCTAAATCTCTAAAGGCATTTTTGAAAGCTTTCTGATATCACACAAGCATAGCAATAATATGTTTTCATGTTCATATCACATCAAAGCCCTGTTGGCTAATGTCTTTGCACTAAAAGATCTTGGTGGCATAAATAATTCTGGAGAAAGGGAAAAACTGGGAGGCTTTTAGGATATGCAGGGGCTGCATTGATTCCCTTCCCCTTCAGATGTGAAGCCTCATTTGGACTCTGTCTGGATTAGGAAACATTTAAAGCATCTGCCTTAGAAGAGGGCTTTGGTTTCTTCCACCTCTTCATATTGCTGTGTCTTCAAAGGAAGGCTGGAGACTCCATCAGGAGCACAAGTCATGTTGCTGCTTCTGCTACTTCTGCTGCCCCAGGAAGTTCTGGCAAGTCTCAGAGCCAAATGCATCCTGACTCTGAAGAGAGACGAGGTGCACCCACAGAACTATTACAAGCCAGGAGAGTTTCTCATTGGTGGCATTGTCTCTGCAGTGAGGATGGTTCTTCTACCAATAAGCTTCAACAAATCTCCTTTGACTCAAATTTCTCTGTATGTCAAAGTTCATGCATAGAATTAGAGCCTCTCCATTCCACCTTAAGTTCTAAAGTTTCATCTGCCTTTCTTACAATGAAGGAACTCACGGATCTGCTAGTTTTTCCTCTCTTTCTGTCTCATTTCATCCTTGGTTCATCCTTTTCAGCTGATGAACCTGATTTAAAATTCTCCAATAATCAGTAGAGATCTTCTGTTTTTCTTGACTTTGAAGAAGCAGCTTCTGCTTTTCTTGACGTCCACTCAGCAGAACTGGACTGTGGATGGACATGAGAGGATGATTCTTCTCTTCTACTCATGCCAAATAAAGTCATCAACATGGGTAGAAAATGCAGAAATGTTGACCTTTTCTCTGCAGTAAAAATGAGATCACTTGCACAATTTATTCTGTGCCAAGAGTCACCAATTAAATGAATGGATCTCGGTTCAGAATTGACTTTTCTTACATGTCATATAATGATATAATGACATAATCATATAATGAGTTAAATGTCAGTTAAGTCTCTGTGGTTGACATAAGGGCCAAATAAACACCTCCAGAACTGAGCACTTTTTCCATTTGTTTTTTTTTTAATTTTTTAAATTTTATTTTTATTCTTATTTATATGCCGCCCTTCTCCGGAGACTCAGGGCGGCTTACAATGCATTAAGCAATAGCCTTCATACTTTTGTATATTTTATACAAAGTCAGCTTATTGCCCCCACAAACCGGGTCCTCATTTTACCCACTTTAGAAAGGATGGAAGGCTGAGTCAACCTTGAGTCTGGTGAGATTCGAACTTACAGTAATTCTGGGCAGCTGGATGTTAAATGCTGCCTTGTAGGAGGCATTAGCCTCCTACGCCACTCAGGCTCCGGTTAACAGTCATAGTTACTCATTTTATGGGGTCAGTGAGGGTATCTCTGTCTGTACCTTTAATGATTCTGTATTTCATGTGGAATAATAGGTCACAACTTCCAATTATTAATCATTGGAGAAGGTAAACAGGTAAAGGGACAGAAAGAGAGTGAAAGTCTGAAATCTTAATACAACAACAAAAATAAGGACAATATGAAGAATAAACCAAACTGAATTTGAAACAGAATTGTGTACAGATGATGAACATGTAATGTATGAAGTAAGGATTTGAAATGGAAGATGCACAGGTGAAATTTCCATGACAGAATAAACTATTGAATTTGAATATTAAATAGATATGGAGAGAATTTGGGTAACTGGTATTCAGTTTACACCATCATAAGTTAAAAATTTAAAATAAAATGATGTATTCTTGGTGTATGACACCACTGAAATTATGAAAAATGTGTAAACATATATCAAACCAATGCCGGAATTGTGAAAAGCATGAGGGAATATTTTATCATTCAGGCTGGATTTGTGAGAAAGCTAAGAAATTTTGGAAACAAATGTACACAACAATGCAATGAATTCGGCAGACTAAAAATTGTGAAGAAACCAGAATACTTTTTATTGGGACTTCTGAAGAATGAATTAGAAAACATTCATAGTGGATGGATTTGATATATTGTAATTGCAACAAGATTTACATATACATAATGATGGAAGAAACATGGAATTCACACAGTGGAGGTTTGACTAGGTGGCACAAGTGACTAAGATACTGAGCTTGTCGATCAGAAAGGTTGGCGGTTCGGCAGTTCGAATCCCTAGTACAGGTCTTCTGCATGAGCAGGGGCTTGGACTAGATGACCTCCAAGGTCCCTTCCAACTGTGTTCCTACTACTGAGGACTAGATTGTGGAAAATGTAGTATTTGCAGAAATGAAAAATTATCTGTTGAAAAGAACGTGGAAATAAGTTTTTTTCCCTCTTTTTAATTTCTTGTACATTTTCTTCCTTTTTTTCCTTTTAATATTTCATTTTCTGTAAAAAAAAAATCTTAATAAATGTAAATTTTAAAAAGAATTAGAGAAAGCTAATAATAAGAAAGAATCCCAAAGTTCCATTCAGATAGGTGAGATATTCTTTGGAGATTTGAAATGACTCTAAGCCACTCAGCCTTAGGAGGTTTAAAAATACAATTGTTGAAAGAATAATTAAATAATATGTCCCTTCCATTGATTATGTCCTGATGTATTCCTATTTTCAGGAAAGCATCAACAGAGTACTGGAAAATTCTATCCTTCCTTTTTGCAATCCAAGCGATCAACAAGGACCCCAACATTTCATTCAATGTCACCCTGGGGTACAACATCTATGACAATTATTTCAGAGCAGAAATGACTTCAGATCCTTTGCTGGACCTGCTTTCGGAGGGGGAGGCCAATGTTCCCAACTACAGCTGTGGAAGGCAGAGCAACACAGTGGCTGTTCTCGAAGGGGCTGATACTGACATCTCCATCCAGATTTCAACCATGTTGGGAACCTACAAAATCCCCCAGGTGTGTCTTTGTTGGGAAGGCCATTGTTAGACATGCAACTTACAGCCAGACATCCTCTGATGTAAATGAAGAGCAAAATTCTATTATGGGAATTGCATGAAGTAAGGATGAAGGTTCTATCAAATGGAAAAGAAGGATCTGAGCAGACAATCCTCTCCCTGGCACACCCATAATGCAGATTGTGTATCTCTGCCAACTATTTCCAACAGCCAAATGCTGCATTGAAGTGAGGACAGAAACAATGTAAGGCAGAATGACCAGAGACTCCCTACAGAAGGTCTTCATTGAAAGGAGTGGAACAATTCCTCCATGGGTAGTGATGGGAGTATCATGACACTCCCATTTCACACCCCTCCTGTGTGACCTGCATTGGCTACTGGTTGCCCTCCGGGTGAGGTTCAAGGTGTTGGTGATTACCTATAAAGCCCTACATGGCTTAGGCCCAGGGTATCTGGTGGATCACTTGTGGCCAGCAATAGCTCCCCATCGCCCGGTGCGCTCACACAGAGAGGGCCTACTTGGGGTCCCGTCGGCCAAGCAATGTTGGCCCCTAGAGAGCGAGCCTTCTCTGTAGGTGCACCTACCCTCTGGAATCAGCTCCCCTTGGAGCTCTGGGTGGCCCCCGACCTTCGTTCCTTCCGCCATTACCTTAAAACATGGTTGTTTCGCCAGGCTGACCTGGACTGAAGGGGTCTTAATGGGAATTTTAGATTCTTTTATCATTTGAATTTTAATCTGGACTTGTGGTTGCTTTATTGCTGTGAGCTGCCCTGAGTCCTTGTGGAGAAAGGCCGGCATATAAGTCCAATAAATAAATAAATAAATAAATAAATAAATAAATAAATTAGGGCTAGATTTGGGTTTTATGGTCTCCCAAAAAATAAAATTATCTTTTTCCCCCTTTTCAGATCAGTTACAGTTTTGATTCCCAAGTTCTGAGTGATGAAACTCCTTTGTTCTACCCAATGCTCCCTGCTGAAGGACTCCAGTACCCAGGGATGGTGAAGCTGGTCCTCCATTTCAGGTGGACCTTGGTGGGTTTCCTCGCTCCAGACACTGAGAACGGACAAAAGTTCATGAGGACATTGACCTCTATGCTGATCAGGAATGGCATTTGCCCAGTTTTATCACAAACTTTTTCTCCAGCTTCTTGGACAGTGTCCATAGACTGGCATTTATACCGCAATTGGAGAAAGGTGAAGGTCTTTATTTATGGTGCAGACTTGACTACATTCAATGCAGGTGTTATACTTTTGCATCAGATATTTAAAAGGCTTCCTGAACCTCCTAGAGGAAACGTCCTGATTACCACAATCCGCTGGGACTTCACTATTTATTTGGGGAGGGAAAGCCTTCCTGTTCAATATATCCATAGCATATTTTCTTTTCCTATAAAGAAAAATCAAATTGCACAGTTTGATGGGCGTTTGAAATTTCATTCTTTTATGAGACACTTTGTAGACAGCTCCTTCCTGTGTTCCTATAACAGCGATGCCTTTTCAGTGAAAGTCTGGAGGCGGTGCAGGCAGAGAGAAGAACTGGAGGCCCTGAGGAAAGAGGAGATGGATCAAATCCTGACTCAGGATGATTATTTCATTTACAACACAATCTGGGCTGTGGGACGGGCCTTCAATGCAGCTTATTTATCCAGATCCAGGAGGACATTTAAAGGTGGTAAAAATTTGAAAACTCCCATGCTGAAGGCATGGCAGGTACTTGTTTTGTATTGCACAGCTTTCCACAGCAGTTGAGAATCAATGTTAAATTGTAAGAACCGTGTAACAATTCTGACAATGGTTTTACTGTATTCTGAATATAAAAATTAAATTCCAATTTTTGAATTTCCAAAATTGGAATTTTTTCAAATTCCAAATTTGCAATTCATTTCACCCCGCGAATTTCTTTTCCAATTTCTTTTTACAAGCTTCTAGGTAAAAAATATTTTTCCTCCACATTTTTCTTCTTTGACTCTTTGCTGTTGTTGTTGTTACAAGCGGGACCATTACCATTTTGCACACAGCCAAAAATGTGTGCTATGTATATTAAGCTATCTAACATCTCTGATCCTCTCACTTCCTTAGCTGCCCTTCCACTCCAGGACAGCCTTTACCCAGAGTGGGTTTCACTCTTTGGCTAAGAATCCCTTCGGTTTTTCTTTTCTAGCTCAAAACTCTTAGTAGAATCACAGACAATGGTGAAATTCAATTTTTTTTACTACCAGTTCTGTGGGCGCGGCTTGGTGGGTATGGTGTGGTGTGGCTTGGTGTGGCTTGGTGGGTGTGGCAGGGGAAGGATACTGCAAAATCTCCATTCCCACCCCACTCCAAAGGAAGGATACTGCAAAATTCCCATTCCCTCCCCAGTCCTGGGGGAAGGATATTGCAAAATCCCCATTCCCTCCCCAGTCCTGGGGGAAGGATATTGCAAAATCTCCATTCCCACCCCACTCCAGGGGAAGGGCACTGTAAAATCTCCATTCCCACCCCTCTCTAGGGCCAGCCAGAGGTGGCATTTTGCCAATTCTCTGAACTACTCAAAATTTCTGCTACCGGTTCTCCAAACTACTCAAAATTTCCACTACCGGTTCACCAGAACCTGTCAGAACCTGCTGGATTTCACCCCTGATCACAGATAACAAAATATCTCATCAAGCAGCAGCATACAAGGAAGCCTCTTTGGGCCAAGAAGCTAAACAGGCTACGGTCAGGTGAGAAGATAGAGGATTGGACTGGGAAAAAATGCACAAGCAGAAAGAGTGAAGAATGTCCTGTAAAATATTTCATAAATATTCCATAAAATTGCAAGGCTATGACCTTAACTGGTATGAGAGATCATCTTTCACATTGAAGATCTTTTCTCCATGCCAAGTGACCCATCTTCACCTCAGTGCAGAGTTTCATAAGCACGATCTACTACTCAGTAGTGGGTTTCAATTTAGTTTGCTACCGGTTCACTCATGCATGCACAGAAGCATCCAGGTGGGTGGGCGGAGCCTCCTGCCACCACCACCAGTTTGCCCAATTCAGGGCAAACCAGTATCAACCCATGCTACTAGTAGACCAAAAAACCCCACGCTCAACCTCAAAGTGAGCAAAGATTTTTCTCTTCCTATCCGCCCATTGATCTGTACACCAATTGTTTGTAGCATTGTTTCTGTGTGGGCATCTGATTTCATTTTGACCTCACTAGCAGAATTCCTTCAGGATTTATTTATTTATTTATTTATTTATTTATTTATTTATTTAATTAATTAATTAATTAATTTATATTCCGCCCTTCTCCCGAAGGGACTCAAGGCAGTGTACAGATATAAACACACAGATATAAAATTTAAAAACAATTAAAAAAATACTAAATAGTTTGGCCCATATCAAATTAAAATAAAACTACCCAATTTAGACATTTAAAATTCCGCATCTCGGGGGGCAATTCGTTTCAGAGGGCAGGAGCCCCCACAGAGAAGGCTCTCCCCCTGGGGGTCGCCAGCCGACATTGCTTGGCCAACAGCACCCAGAGGAGCCCCTCTCTGTGGGAGCGAATTGGCCGGTGGGAGGCTATTGGTAGCAGCAGGCGGTCTTGTAAATACCCAGGTCCTAAGCCATGGAGCCCTCTGAAGGTGGTAACCAATACCTTGAATCACACCCGGAGGACCACCGGGAGCCAGTGCAGCTTGCAAAGGGAAGGTGTTACATGACGCTCCCATAACCACCTGCACAGCCTCATTCTGGACCAGTTGGAGCCTCCGGGTGCTCTTCAAGGGGAGCCCCATGTAGAGAGCATTACAATAGTCCAGGCGGGAAGTGACAAGGGTTAAGGTACACAACATCCATTTTCTTTTGGGTTTTAATTTTGGACCTCATTAGTTCATGCTGGATGTATCCTTTGCTCTACTTCCCTTTGTCTTTCCAAACCCTGTAGTAACAACCATGAATGGAAGAGATAAAGAACATCATTGACCATCATCATTTTCCAAGTCATTTTGGTACTTCTAAGAAGATTTTTATTCTATATTCCTCAGTACGGATCCTTCATTACAGCTCAAATGGAGGAGTCTTGCCAGAGAGTTTCCTGTGTCTGTTGTAACATTGTCCATTTTCTCTTCCATTCCAGCTCCACCCTTTCCTTCGAACTGCTCAGTTTTATAATAACTCCATCAATGGGGTATATTTGGATGAGACTGGAGAGCTGGTAGCAGACCTGGATATTGTGAATACGGTGGTTTTCTCCAATCTCTCTGTTAGACAAGAGGCTGTTGGGAGGCTAGAAAGAGTGGGATCCTCAGATTCCAAGTTGATGATGAACCAGAGTGCTATTGCAAAGATGGAAATGCTGAACAGGGTGGGAAAATTCTTTTTCTTTTCCTTTTTTAAAAGATCTTACCAATAGGATTGCAGAGTCAGAGCAGGGACAGGCTTGGGATGTCATCTCAGTTCTCCCAGAGTGGAAATATTTTGTTATTTTTGTTAGATGTTCCGGTATCTATCAGAAAAATATCCTCCAGTTAACTTTTCCAGTTATTCCACTTGATCTTTATCAAACATCTTCAAGGGAACCAGATTTAAATCAAGGCACAAAACGACTGATTTTGCCAGAGCAGAAATCTATTCAACTTTCTCTTGAGTAGATACACTGAGAATTTAAACTAAAAGTTGTACTGTGGAAAATGTTAGAAGAGGAGATAAACAGGCAAACCGCAAGCAGCCAAATAAATTTGATGATCTGTAAGTTTCTTGTAGGCTTCAATTTTAGCAAATGAAAGCCTTGAACTAAAGATGCCCAAACTTCTCTTTTTACTTCCATTAGTGTATACCCATGATGGCGAACCTATGGCATGGGTGCCACAGGTGGCACGTGGAGCCATCTTGGTGAGCACATGAGCTCAATTCTGGCATGCATGTGTGCGCCAGCCAGCTGATTTTCGGGTCTTCTGGGCCCACCAGAGGTCAGGAAATGCACTGTTTCTGGCCTCTGGAGGGCCTCTGGAGGGGTTGGGAAGGTTGTTTTTGCCCCCCCTAGGCTCCTAGAAAGGCTCTGGAGCCTGGGAAGAGTGAAAAATGGGCCTACCAGGCCCAACATGCCATCACATGCCAAAAGCAGGGGGAAGCATGGGGGGGTGCATAGAATTATGGATGTGGGCACGCATGCGTGTGACCCCACCATGCTCCCCCGCTTTTGGTACACGATGGCAAAAAGGTTAGCCATCACTGGTGTATACAATAACTAGCTGGATCCCCATGCTTCGCTACGAAACTGTGTGATTGGGCTTGATAAATCGACACTTACAGTTTGAATCCTCCCCTATCCTATCCCCTTCTCTCCCTCAGTCTTGCCCCATAGAAACGTCTCCTATCCCTTCTCTCCCTCAGTCTTTCTAGCTCCTTCTCTCCATGAGGCTTGCCCCATTCTCCCATTCTCTCCAGAGTTATTTTCAAGTTGGGAGGGGGAGTAGAACATCTAACTAATTAGCATCAGAGCGTGTTATAATAATGTAGGAAATACTAATGCTCTGATGGTCATTTCGAAAAATCCTTTCTTAGTGAGCATCTTTTTAAAATTATTATTATTTTTTATTAATCATATTTCTATGCCGCCCACTCTCCGAGGACTCTGGGTGGCTTACAACAATCGACATTATACTAAATAGCATATTGCCCCCAACAATCTGGGTCCTCATTTTACCCACCTCGGAAGGATGGAAGGCTGAGTCAACCTTGAGCCGGTGAGATTTGATCTGCTGATCTGCTGAACTAGCAGTCAGCTGAACTACTGTAGCTGCAGTACAGCACTCTAACCACTGCGCCACCTCGGCTCTTTTTCTAGAAGCCAAGAGGAACATAAGTGGTGAATATCAAGTTTGTAGGCTTTACGGTTCTGGAGATTTTGAGATTAATGCATGAGTGGTTTTTGCTTTTATATATATATATATATATATATATATATATATATATATATATATATTTATTTTCATGTTATGGATGCTATTTCTTTCTCTCTCTCTCTTACCAGTCCCTGTCCCTTTCCAGGTGTGTGGAAAGCTGTCCTCCTGGATTCATGAAGGTGGCTCAGGAAGGGAAGCCCATCTGCTGCTACAATTGTCGTCCTTGTGCAGAAGGATCCATCTCCACCATAGAAGGTGGGTGACAGCAGGAAAAAGGGGCAGACATTGGGGAGGACCATAAATCCTGAGATTTTATATGAATGTGCATTTTGAAAGGCTTGTCCCTTATGGGTCCCACCTCTTTGAATCTTGATCAAGTTACACATTTATGTTGTGGTGAATTATAACAAATGATCTTGGAGGTTAATCTGGTATATAAGTCAAGCAAACAGGGATACGGATCAAGGATAAAGATTCAGGATAAGTCTGGGTTGAGCATTGTGAGACAGATGACATCTCTTGCTCTTTATCTTTTACAACACATCTTCCCTGTTTCACATTACTACTTACTTTATTGCTCTGATTCGTGAGAGTTCCCAGTTTCCAGGAAATAATTGCTAAAGGAAAAGAATGCTAATTATAATTAGTCTCATAGAGTGTCTCTTCATTCTACTTGGGACTAGGCAGCCTTATGTAATAATCCTTTGACTGCTCTGTCTGTTCAGGTAGTGACTTTTTTGGTCAGCTTCAGGTGATTCTTGGGTTTGTGTCTCTTCTGACTGACATTCCACAGGTTCTGCTGGAGGCTCTTCTTTAACATTATTGTCTGAGTTCTTGCCCATGATGATGAGGAGAGAGGAGAGGAGAGGAGAGGGGAGGGGAGGGGAGGGGAGAGGAGAGGAGAGGAGAGGAGAGGGGTTGAGACAAACTTCCTTTTTGACCTTATGTGAAGATAGTCCTCTTGTTCTCTCTACAAAATGCATTGTGATGTCCTCACTGCATATTCAACTCATCTTCATCTCCACCTAATATTTCTTTCTCCGTGGCAACACTAGAGTTTATCCACTGTAGCTGGCATAGGCTATGATAAGTGGTCATTCACATGTAGTTCATTTCATTGTAGGCTGGTTCTCATTGGTGCCTTAAAGCATTGACAAAATGTTGGGGTCCAATTTTCAAGAGGTTCAAAAGTGGAAAGGTAAAATAGTGGAACTGCCTTTCTTTCTTGAAACCTTTCTTCCTCCCTCCTTCTCTCTCAACAAGTTCATTGATGAAATGGTGCCATTAAAAAAGAAAAGAAAAAGAAAGAAAACTAATATTAAGAGGTTTTAGCTGGAGGGAAATGAAGAACATATTGACTTCATCAACACAAAATCATTTGCAGCAACAATGGTATTTCCCAAACAATCCATTTTATTAAATTACATGTTAAAGGGAGATCCTATTCTTGCTCTTTTTCAGATGCAGACAAATGTATCCAATGTCCAGAAGATCAACATCCAAACACCAATCGAGTTCACTGTATTCCCAAGATGAAAAGCTATCTTTCTTATAAGGAAAATCTGGGGATCATCTTGACTTCCATTGCCTTATTCTTCTCTTTAATCACAGGCTTTGGCTTGTGGATCTTCATTAAATTCATGGAAACTCCCATTGTCAAAGCCAACAATCGGGACCTCTCCTACATTCTCCTGGTCTCCCTCCTGCTTTCCATCTTGACTTCCTTCCTGTTCATTGGTCAGCCTAGGAGAATAACCTGCCTCCTACGACAAACAGCCTTCAGTGTTATATTCTCAATTGCCATTTCTTCAATCTTGGCCAAAACCATCACAGTGGTGTTAGCCTTCTTGGCCACAAAACCAGGGAATAAAATGCAGAGATGGCTGGGGAAGAGCTTGGCCAACTCCATTGTCCTTTCTTGTTCTGGCCTCCAAGTTGCCATCTGCAGCATCTGGTTGGGAACTTTTCCTCCATTCCCTGACTCTGACATGCACTCCCAACCTAAAGAGATCATCCTACAATGCAATGAAGGCTCTGTCGCCATGTTTTATGTTGCCCTAGGATACATGGGCTTCCTGTCTGCTGTCTGCTTCACAGTGGCTTTCCTGGCCAGGAATCTCCCAGGGGCCTTCAATGAGGCCAAGCTGATCTCCTTCAGCATGCTGGTCTTCTGCAGTGTCTGGGTGTCTTTTGTACCAGCCTACCTGAGCACCAAGGGGAAGTACATGGTGGCTGTTCAAATCTTCTCCATCTTGGCCTCCAGTGCTGGCTTGATGAGCTTCATCTTCATCCCCAAGTGCTACATTATTATTTTTAGGCCAGATCTGAATAACAAAGAATATCTGATGTCAAAATAAAATTAAAAAATAACTTTTACAAATCTTATTATTTTTCAAAAATGTCATTTAGTGGGCTTGAATTTTAATCATTTGATATTTGTTTGTTTATTTATTTATTAAACCTAAATGCTGTGTCAGGGTTCCAAGTAATACGTCCCATTCAATAAGAACTCCGAGGCAAGCAATTTCCTCAAAGAACATTTTATTGGGACATATCAAATTGGCATGTTCCTGGTGAAAAACAGGTTCTAAGTTCCCACTGGTTTTTCATCTAATTAAAAGCAAAACTTTTATTTATTTATTTATTTATTTATTTATTTATTTATTTATTTATTTCCAATTTATATACCGCCCTTCTCCCTGAGGACTCAGGGCGGTGTACAGCCAGACATAAAAAACATAAAATATAAATATTAAGACATTTAAAATATATATATAATTTGGCTACAAAATTTAAAACTCACAGACCAATTAAAATATTAAAAATATTTAAAATTTCTTCTTAAGCCAGCCCGGCTTGTTGGAAAAAATGTGTTTTTAGGGCACGGCGGAAGGCACTGAGGTCATGAATTCTCCTAATCTCCGGGGGCAACTGGTTCCAGAGGGTGGGTGCCCCCACAGAGAAGGCTCTCCCCCTGGGAGTCACCAGCCTACATTGTTTGGCTGATGGCACCCTGAGGAGGCCCTCTCTGTGGGAGCGCACGGGTCGATGGGAGGTCATCGGTGACAGCAGGCGGTCTCGGAGATAACTAGGCCCTATGCCATGGAGCGCTTTAAAGGTGATCACCAACACCTTGAAGCGCACCCGGAAGACCACCGGAAGCCAGTGCAGCTCGCGCAGGAGCGGTGTTATGTGGGAGCGCCACGCTGCTCCCGTCACTACCCGCGCGGCCGCATTTTGTCAGCTCTTCCCAGAGTCTCCAGTCACAAAGCTCAATCAGCATACAGTCCAGTTGCTAAATGACCTCAGTCTCCACCTTTCAGACTCCTGCCCCAAAGTCTTCGATTCCCATGGGAAGGAATTTTATTTTGGCTACAATACTCCAGCTATCCCCACACACCCCTCCCTGGCCCTTTTACTCGAGGCTGTGTCAGCCCTGTAGCAATGAGAAAAGAAACACCCTAGAGAAAAGTACAGAAAGGAATATGGCCACAGTTCAGCCAACTTCAGGGTTGACATGCTGCCCGTCTTGGCTAGAGATGCCTCTAGGCAGTTTACAATAAAATAGAAGAAGAATGATTGAAACAATAAATAGTAACTCTAAAATTGGTTCAAAATTGACAAAGATGGGAAGGAAGGAAGCAAGATGCACTTGGGGATGAAATATTCCTCTTACTCCTAAAGCCTCTCCTATTTATTTTTCTCTATATTCCTAAAGAATCTAATAACAATACCATGTTTTCCCAAAAATAAGACCCTGTCTTATATTTTTTGAACCCCGAAATAAGTGCTTGGCCTTATTTTCGGGGAGGTCTTATTACTTTGGGGCACGTGGAGCAAGACGGGGCTCCTCTTGTCATTTTACCTGATTTCCAGCTCTGTGTTTAAATATTTTCGGGAAGGGCTTATTTTGGGGGGGAGACTTATTTTAGCGCATGCGATCAAAAGCCCGATTGGGCTTATTTTCAAGGGATGTCTTATTTTTGGGGAAACAGGGTACACCAAGTCTTATTTTTAATCACAATAGTGTTAGTAAAATCAGCTTCCAGATGAATGGGACTGGTTCGTAGGCAAATGGAGACATAAGGAATGCGGCCTTGCAGCTCCTAGTGACTTGTGGTAAGTTTCATCATAACGTCCCCATAGCAACCCCTGAATCTGAAAATGCAAATATTTCTTACATCTAAGACTACTTTTCTTCACAGGTAACAGAAGTTTAAGCTGGCAACTCTGAAGAAAATGGACAAGGTTCCTGGAGAGAGAATGCTGTTGTTGTTTTTTTTTTTTTAAAAAAAAGGGTTTTAAACATTTTGCTCTTTCTACCCACTTGAATTTGGGAAAGAGCTAAATGGTTAGATGAGGAGCACTGAGGACAAGCTGAGAGAAATTATATTAATAAACTTTGATGTCAAACTGGAGGAATAGTAAGAAACTATAAAGAAGATCGCACGGTTAACAGAGTCCAGGGTAGGAACCTAATAGAAATCCACCCAATCCAGGGAAGGTCATCACTCATCTTCTCAAGGTTCAAAACCCTTCAGCACTGTGGGGGCCTTGTGGATCTTTCAGGGCAACGTGTTCACTTCCTTAGTAGTGACCGGCTCAAACTCCTCCTAGTTCACACCACCAGAATTTGCCCCAGGGCATCTTGACCTTCCCTGCCCAGATCAGGGCAAATCTGAGCAATTTTATCCTTCACATGGTCTGATGTTGGAGCCACCAAGGAACTGGTAACTAGGCACTGTAAATAGAAGCCAAGGGCCATACAATGGGACAACCTTTGAGTAGCAGACCAGGTGTCATAAAATATGAGCCACAGTCTACCTGTCACACAGGATGGTTCTATCTATCCTGCCAGCTTCCACTCTCACTCACCCAGTAACTCTTATAGACCAAAGTGTACATATCAATGTCCCACTCCATATAAAAAAAATGTAACCCCAAGAGAAAATATGACACAGAGACATCAGGAACACAAGAATTCCCAACCAAACCTACTAAGCACTTAGCAATCTTTGGGGGTGGGGTGGAGTGGAATTAACACAGAGTCTCAGAGATGGGTAGGCCAAACTACCCACACACAAAAAAAGAAGAGGGACCACAAAGTCCCCTTAAATCAGTTTCTGGGAGGATGTGGCATCCAATCAGATTGCACCATGGACCATGCTTGGGAATTGCCACCATCACAGCTGTAGACCACACAGCCCTGCTTATATTTAGTAAAATAAACAACTTCAAAAGACAGTTTCTCAGTGCTTACATAAATATGGAAGGACAACAGACAGGGTATCAAGGAAAAAATAGAGAAGTCCAATCCACTCTATAACTTTTTTTCCCTTTTAAGCAAATGATGCACCCTATAGGCTGTCATTTTTCTGCTCTCATCTCAAAACTGGTATTTCTAGAAAAGATGGGGAATAAAATTTCACTTCATTCACAAGCTAAAATCAGCTCCAATCAGGATTCACATATAGAGATCTAACAGAAAAGAAAATTACAAACAGGCCCAACTCTTAATATTAGGCAGGGTTCAAGGGTACTGTTAACTTCCTTGCCATTAGAAGACAGGCAACATGGACTTCCAGTGGTGACATGGCATCAGTGTGGAGCAAGGAGTATGGGGCTCCATCCTCTTTGCATGATTTTTCTTGTCTGGAGGCTTGTTGAGGCACTGCAAACCCTGGAGGGGCTTGAGGAATAGAAGGGAAGCCTGAGTGGTAACGTGGAGGAAAGCGACCTCCCGTTATGAAGAACGAAAGCCCTTCAAATCCGACGAGAAGGAGGTCAGCCATTATGGCAGACCCAGAGCCGCACTGCATATCAGACATTAATACAATTGAGCGAGTCCAGAAATACTTCACGAGAAGAGTCCTCCACTCCTCTACTCGCAACAGAATACCTTATGCCATCAGACTTGAAATTTTGGGTTTAGACAATTTAGAACTACACCACCTTTGGGCTGACCTAAGTGTAGTACACAAAATTATCTGCTACAATGTCCTACTTCTCAATGACTACTTCAGTTTCAACCGCAACACTACACGAGCACACAGTAGATACAAACTTAAGGTAAACCGCTCCAAATTTGATTGCAGAAAATACGACTTCAGCAACGGAGTGGTCAATACCTAGAATGCACTACCTGACTCTGTGGTTTCATCCCCAAACCCCCATAACTTTAACCTTAGACTCTCTACTGTTGACCTCACCCCATTCCTAAGAGGTCAGTAAGGGGCATGCATAAGCGCATTTATGTGCCTACCATCCTTGTCCTACTGTCCCCATTTATTTGTACCCATTTCCTGTATTCATAATCATGTTTATACTGATATCTGTTAACTTATATATGCCTGACAAAATAAACAAATGAAATAAAAAATAAATAAATTTCAACTATGTAAAGATGCCCTTTGTTAGTTGTAATCTAGGTGTTAAAAGACTGTCGTGGTCCTTGGTTTTAGTGTCCAAAGTTCATTGGAAGGTTAAGTAAGAAGCATAGTGAAGATGGCATATAGGGGGTGTGGTCTACCTATAATCTCACAATCCTTTCTCTTTTGTGTGTGTGAAAAAAATAGAATATTTTATGATTTTTAAATATTTAATATTTTAAATTTCTGGGCCAAATTTAGATATTCTTTTTAATTGGTTTTTAATTGTTTATATTATGTGTTTCTTACTTGGCTGTACACCGCCCTGAGTCCCCAGGGAGAAGGGCAGTATAGAAATCTAAAAATAAATAAATAAATAAATAAATAAATAAATGAACAATAAAATAAGAAATTTTATAGTTACAAATCTTATCATCAGAATTTTATTATTTATTACTAGTTGTTATAGTTTTAAAAGATACAAACAGCCCAAAAAGTCTAATATAACCCATACATTTGCCATTTATGCAATGTTATTTAAAATCAATGTTTTCCATTGTTCAATGTAATGGAACATGTGCTCAATTCCTTTTATTTTATTTATCATATTTATTTATACAGTGCACAACTGTTATATTTCAAAAACCTGGGTGTGCCATCTCATGTCTTGATAGGCTAAGGGCACTCGACAGACATGGTGCCTTGAGGATTCAGAAAAACTCAGTGGATGTCTTGGAATTTTACCGTACAAGGTTGGGGACAATATATTCCAAATCCACTTTAATTATTTCAAGTAAAATCATTGACCAACTTATGTAAGGAGAGCAGCTTGGACCATTTTCTAGGTGTGGCCGGTTAAGACTTAAAATTCTTCTGCCTCACTTTTCTTCATTTCTTCTTGTAGTAAATTGCTCCTTTGTATTCAGGTCTGGCCTCAGAATGATAATGTAGCACTTGGGGATGAAGTACCACCCCCACCTAGCAGACTAGCATTGGATGCTAAGATGCAGAAGATTTGAACAGCCACCATGTATTTCCCTTTGCTGCTCAGATAGACGGACACAAAACTCATCCAGACACTGCAGAAGATCGGCATCCTGAAGGTGATCAGCTTAGCTTCATTGAAGACCCCTGGGAGTTTTCTGGCCACAAAAGCCACAGTAAAACAGATGGCAGCCAAGTAGCCCATATAGCTAAGGGTGATGTAGAACATGATAGTGGACCCTTCATTTCATTGCAAGTTGATCACTCCAGGCTGGGAGTGGAGGTCAAAATCAGGGAATGGGGGAGACATTCCAAGCCAGATGGAGCAAACAATAACTTGGACAGCAGAACAGGAAAGGATGATAGAGTTCGCCAAGCTCTTTCCCAACCATCTCTTCACTCAGTTTCCTGGTTTTGCAGCCAGGAAAGCCAGCACCACCACAATAATTTTGGCCAAGAGAGACAAATGGCAACTGAGAAGGTAATGCTGAAAACCACTTGTTGGAGAAGGCAGCTGGCTTTCCTTGGTTGACCAATGAAAAGAAAAGGACACAAGAAGCAAAGTAAGAGGGAGATCAGGAGGATGTAAGAGAGGTCCCAGTTGTTGGTTTTGACAATGGGAGTTCATTGTGTTGAAGGAACATGAAGGGACTAAGATTGACCTCTCCTCCCAGATTGCCCCCATGTTGTCCACCTACAAAATCCCAGAGGTTTGTGTATTAGGTTCTTTAGCCTCCTTCCCATGCTATAGGGATTAGTAGGAAGAGCTACAACATCTGAGCAGAATGAAGGGATAAGCGATCCCTGTGCCCAAGTTTCTATCTGAAAGAGGAGAAATCATTTGCTTCTTCATAATAACCACCATATTTATAATATTTTACTTTTACTTTTCTATGAAAAAGCAGTTCACACTATTGCATACTGTTAAAGTCATCTTTTCATTATTTTTTCATGTCAGCTCTGTTTTGGAAGAACAGAATTCAGTGACATTCAGGCTTTTCCCATTTTTATTTTACAGTTTGTAGATAAAGCATTTCATTTTTCTTATATGAAACATCAATTTTCAGAGGAAGGTTGGATAAGATGGCCACAGAAAGTTGATTTGGACTCTCCCCCCACCCCAGGAGGAGATTGAAAGGCTCTTGTACCTAAAACCAAAACCAAAATAATGGAATTTTTAGAGCCTCCTCCACCAACCATATATTTCTGGCATGGTAACAAGATTCCCATTGCACAAGAGTCATGATTAGAAAACCTGAGCATGGCATCTCAAGCCTCAAGTAGGCTAAGAGCATTGGCAGATATTCTGCTTTAAGGATTCAAAAAAGCTCACTCGGCATCTTTGAATTTTACTTTATCCAGTTGGGGACATTATCTTCCAAAGACCCTTTAAACATATTAAGCAAAATCATTGGTATGGAGAGCAGCTTGGATCATTTTCTTGGTGGTGACTATTGGAAAAAGTTAAGACTTAAAATTCCTTAGTTAGTTCCTTAATTTCTTAGGTTTCACCTGTTGGAATATGTTGAGAGTCAATATTGCTTTTTCTCACATTTCTACATTTCTTCTGGTTGTAAGATGCTCCTTTGTGTTCAGATCTGGCCTCAGAATGATGATATAGCACTTGGGGATGAAGATGCAGCCCAGCAGAGCAGCATTGGAGGACAAGATGGAGAAGACCTGAACAGCCACCATGTATTTCCCTTTGGTGCTCAGGTAGGTGGGCACAAAACTCACCCAGACACTGCAGAAGATCAACATGCTGAAGGTGATCAGTTTGGCTTCATTGAAGGCCCCAGGGAGATTCCTGGCTAGGAAAGCCACTGTGAAGCAGATGGCAGCCAGGAAGCCCAGGTAGCTGAGGGTGATGTAGAACATGACAACATAGCCTTCGTTGCATTGCAGGACGATCACTTCAGATTGGGAATAGAGGTCAAAATCAGGGAATGGGGGAAAAACTCCCAGCCAGAAGGTACAAATGATCACTTGGACAGCAGAAGAAGAAAGGATGATGGAATTGGCCAAGCTCTTCCCCAACCATCCCTTCATTCGGTTTCCTGGTTTTGTGGCCAGAAAAGCCAGCACCACTGTGATTGTTTTGGCCAAGAGAGAAGAAATGGCAACTGAGAAGATGATGCTGAACACTGCTTGTCGGAGAAGGCAGGTGGATTTCCTTGGCTGACCAATGAAGAGAAAAGAAGACAAAAAGCAAAGCTGGAGGGAGACCAGGAGGATGTAAGAGAGGTCCCGGTTGTTGGCTTTGACAATGGGAGTTTCTCGGTATTTAAGGAATATGACTAAAACAAAGTCTGTGGTTAGGAACAAGAAAAGGGCAAAAGAAACCAGGATGAAGCCCAGATATTCTTCGTAAGACAGGAAGGTTATAATTTTGGGGATACATTTTATTCGGTCTTTATTTGGATATTGATCAGGTGGACACTTGCTGCATTTTTCCATATCTGAGAACACCAAAAGGATTTTTTTTAACAACCTCTCCATTCGCATTTTAAGAAGTAGCTTCTTGGGACAAAATCTCATACCAGGGACAATAAGATAATAAGATAAGATAATAACAATACTATTTTCATACATACATATACACAATCACACATACATGCCAGTGGTGGGTTGCTACCCGTTTGCCCCGGATCGGGTGAACCGGTAGCGGTGGCAGCGGGAGGCTCTGCCCACCTGCCCAGACATCTCTGTGCACGTGCAGAAGCACCGCGCACATGCGCACGTACCCACGAACAAACTGGTAGCGAATTAAATTGAATCCCACTACTGATACATGTGTGTGTATTTTTATGTCTCCCAGAGTCATCCTGCAGGGGAGATGGGTTGTGTAAAAATTAATAAATAAATGAGGAGCCTTGATGCTCTCTGAACTTGCTTGTTTTCTTGCAGACATTTCTTGCACTGATGCCTTGTACTGATGATGTTACTTAGTTTGGGTAATGAAATGTCTTCTAGAAAACATGGAAGCTCAGAGAGCACCAAGGACCCCTCATTACAACCCTGGACTATGAATATTCTCCTTTAATAATAAATGAATAACTAATATATATACAATATATAGCTTACATCTATGGAATTCAAGATAGTCTTAGGACCTGAAGGATTTCATGTTAATGTGCAGAACCTACAGCATTAGAAGTTAATAATCGCAATCTGTGTTGACAGGGGGGCAGCAGTTGACCCCGAGGTGCCTTGTTTGTGGGGTGCCACAAGGGTCGGTCCTCTTGCCACTCCTGTTCAACATTTATGTAAAGCCGCTGGGTGAAATCATCCGTGGTTTTGGGGTGGAGTTCCATCACTACGCTGACGATCCTCAGCTGTACATCTCCACCCCAGACCATCCCAACGATGCTGTGGAAGTAATGTCCCAGTGCCTGGAGGCCATGCGGGTCTGGATGGGGAGAAACAGGCTTCGACTCAACCCTTCCAAGACCGAGTGGCTGTGGCTGCCAGAGTCCTGGAATAGCCAGCTGGTGCCATCGCTGGTTATTGGGGGCGAATCACTGGCCCCCACGGAAAGGGCTCACAACTTGGGCATCCTCCTGGGCTCACGGCTGTCTTTAGAAGAGCATATGACAGCCGTGGCCAGGGGGTCTTTCTATCAGGTTCGCTTGATATGCCAGTTGCATCCCTTTCTAGATCAGGACTCCTTACGTACGGTCACTCAAGCTCTCGTCACTACTCGTCTGGACTACTCTCTACATGGGGCTCCCCTTGGGGTGCACCCGGAGGCTCCAACTGGTGCAGAATGCGGGCACGCGGGGGATTATGGGAGCAACGGGGTGCTCCCATGTGACTCCTCTCCTGCGCGAGCTGCATTGGCTTCCAGTGGATTTCCAGGTGCGCTTCAAGGTGTTGGTGATCACCTTTAAAGCGCTCCATGGCTTAGGGCCAGGGTACTTACGGGACCGCCTTCTGCCACCAATTGCCTCCCACTGGCCAGTTCGTTCCCACAGAGAGGGCCTCCTCAGGGTGCCGTCAGCCAGACAATGCTGGCTGGTGACCCCCAGGGGGAGAGCCTTCTCTGTGGTGGCACCTACCCTCTGGAACGCCCAGAGATACGAGTGATCCCAGACCTCTGGACTTTTCATCGGGCCTTAAAAACTCACCACTTTCAGTTAGCCGGGCTGGCCTGATTTTATCTTGGTTTTAAATTGACACTGATCTTAAATTGAAATATTTTAAATTAGTAGGCCAAGCTTTATATAATTTATTTTAAATAATTATTTTAACTTTTATGTACAAATGTTTAATTTTGGCTGTTCACCGCCCTGAGTCCGAAAGGAGAAGGGTGGTATAAAAGTTAAATAAACAAACAAACAAACAAACAAACAAATAAATAGTTAATCTTTCTAGACACCCCTCCTGAGTCTTGCAAGAGGGCACTTCTTAATATACTGAAATCAGAGGATGTCTATGTTGTGAAATCTAACAAGGTGGCAGAGAAAGCTAGTTATGGAAATAATCTAGAATGGCTAACAGGAGCAATGGAAATATGGGTGGAATGAGATGTCCCCATAACTGTCCACAGCACATCATTCTGGACCAGCAATACCTTTCCAGCAGGGGGGAAACCTAAAATTTGTTACTACCGGTTCTGTGGGCGTGGCTTGGTGGGGGTAATGTGACTGGGTGGGCGTGGCCAACTTTTTTTTTTTACTTTTAAAAGCATTTTTTCTACACCCTCTTCAGCTGAAGAGGTTGCAGAAAAAAATGCTTTTAGAAGCCTCTGGCTATCCCAGCTGAGCCGCGTGATCATCAGAGGTTTTTTTTT
>WNWU01000165.1:167810-190720 GCA_012654045.1 Ptyas mucosa | reverse complement strand
GGGGGGGCAGGGATTTTTGCTACCGGTTCTCTGAACCACCCACCGCCATTGCTACCGCATCGGGCGATCCGGTCCGAACCGGGAGCATTTCACACTTCACAGGGAGGCCCATATAGAATACATTGAAAATTAATTCCCAAAATTATACTAAGATATTTCTTCAAATTTCAAAGAAATTCCTAGAAGTCAAAATATAGAAGAAAATATTCAAACTAAAGACAGAAGAGATATTTTATCTGGCCATAAGACAAGTTGTCCAATATGGCAAACTCTCTCATCTCATCTCAGCCTCTCTTTCAAGATCATTTTGCTGTTCTTCCCATTAGATAAGAAATTGTGCACTTTCAAAATAAAGAAGAAAACTGTTCAGCTTCAATCTGTGTTTTAACTTGCGCTTCCATGTAAATGCTGTGGATCAATCCACTTCTACAAGGCCGGCCTTTTTCTTTGGCAACACTCACCTTCTTGAGTAGAGATGGTCCCCTCTGGACAAGGAACACAGTCATAGCAGCAAACAGGCTCTCCTTCTCGAGCCCGTTTGACAAATCCGGGATGACAATTTTCCACACATTTGGACTGAGGAGGAGACTAAGCAAAAGAACAATTAATGCCAAAGAAAATATGTTATGAATCACCACCCATAGAAAATAAAGGTGAAAATGAAGATTAGCCAAAGAGACTCTGTTCTTCACTTAGATAAGTTTGAACTCTCTAACTAGTTCCAAATAGTTGTAAGAGATACAACTGCAGACAGATTCTTCATTTAGTTCATCCCTTTTACTTCTAGAATATCACATTAAAATAAAGGTTAACAATGCTGATTGTGACGTCAGTGCTGCTCAACTACCCCGCTGCATGTGAGGACAGCCCCTCCCTGAGAAGAGAGGTTTCTGATCACATCTAAGGCTGCTTGGGCTGGATCAAGTTGGGGGCTCTGCCTGCCTTCCTCTCTTCCAGAACTCCCTCCATGCCCTTGCCAGGAAGGCCCACAGACCTCCTGTAGCCCTTCTGCCACTCTTGGCTCTCCAGGACCTGTGATTCATTGCCACCACCACCACCCCAGTTACCTTCATGGGACTTGAAACCCATTCTCCTAGTTTTGATAGAATAACAGAGTTGGAAGGGATCTTGGAGTCCAACCCCCTGCTTAGACAGGAAACCCAACACCACTTCAGACAAGTGGTTATCCAACATTTTCTTAAAAACTCCCGTGTTGGAACATTCATAACTTCTGGAGGCAGGCTGTTCCACTGATTAATTGTTCTAACTGTCAGGAAATTTCTCCTTAGTTCTAGGTTTCTTCTTCCCTTGATTAGTTTCCACCCATTGCTTCTCGTTCTACCCGCAGGTGCTTTGGAGAGTAACTTATTCCCTCTTCTTCGTGGCAACCCCTGAGATATTGGAACACTGTTATCATGTCTCCCTTAGTACTTCTTTTCATCACTAGACATACCCAGTTCCTGCAACCATTCTTCATATGTTTTATCCTCCAGTCCCCTAATCATCTTTGTTGCTCTTCTCTGCACATGATTTTACAGTATGATCATGTATTCATGTTAAATTTTTGAATAACGTTTATTCTAAAAGATGTATTAAATATTTATTCATTAAATATATGAAAATAGAATAAAACTGTGATGAAGAAAGAACCTTAAAACTGGTAGGATCTACAAAGGTTTCTTCAAGACTACCTAAAACATCACAAAACTATTTCCCTTTGAAAGTTATCTAAAATAGTTTCCCAGTTAAGATAAATAGGAAAAAATCTCCTTGCAAATTAGAGCTGTCAACATTAAAGGAAAGGGTCTTGGTTTATTTGTATATTTTTCTTTAATTTATATGGCTGCCATCTTAGTCATTTGAGACTGAAGTACCTAGTTTCTAGAACTTGTAGTGAGATGACAAAGAGTTATGGTCATCAAAATATGTTCCTCAAAAATTCAAGCATCTTTTCCTGTAGGAGATGACCATGAGTATGACCCTTTGCTGGAAAAGGTGCTAAGGTCCAGGTTGATAACCAAGACAAGGTCCTTTCTGTTGAAGAATTACAACTAGATGACACCAACTGGCATGGAAAGACAAACTCATGTTCATGATTAGTTAAATTTGGACTAATGCTTCAGTGCTTCAGTTTTCTGGGTCAGGGCATTATCTCACATCAGAACAAGTCATTTTGATTTCAGGTGAACTGAATGACTTGGACTTCCTTCCAATGAGCAGAAGGACTATTGCTCTATCCCACTGGGTTGAATGGAATCCAAGGATAATTCTTGCCACATCTGGACTACTTAAAACATTACCAGCTATGGACCTTCCCTTTCAGGGGACACTGTCCTCATCCAGGGCAATCTAAATCCCAAGGCATATTTGCCACAGGAACCAGGAAGGTGTCTATCCAGTCTTGATTCAATTTCATTTGATTCAGCACAAACCTGAACTTGGGAACTGTTTACCCAAATGATGTTCTCCCTTGCTGTTTTAGAATAAGAAACAAGCAAATTTGAGTCTATCAATATCACAATCATCAGCACTTGAGAGCCTCCCTATCCATTTGATGGAGATACCAGATTGCAGAGGATGCACAACATACCCCTCATCTGAGAACTAAACATTTCTCATCTAGTACCCCATGTCATATTTTCCTTGGCTCCAAGATCACCACAGATGGGGACTGCAGCCAAGAAATTAAAAGATGCTTGTTCCTGGGGAGGAAAGCTATGGCAAATCTAGATAGCATACTAAAAAGCAGAGACATCACCCTGACAACAAAAGTGTGTATAGTCAAGGCTATGGTTTTACCAGTTGCAATGTATGATTGTGAAAGTTTGACCATAAGAAAGGCTGAGTGCCAAATAATTGAGGCCTTTGACTTATAGTGCTGGAGAAGACTCCTGTGAGTCCCTTGGACTGCAAGGTGATCAAACCGGTCAGTCCTACAGGAGATCAACTCTGACTGCTCTTTAGAAGGCCAGATCCTGAAGATGAAACTCAAATACTTTGGCCACCAAATGAGAAGGAAGGACTCACTGAAGAAGAGCCTAATGCTGGGAAAGATTGAGGGCAAAAGAAGAATGTGATGGCAGAGAACGAGGAGGATAGATGGAGTCACTGAAGCAGTCGGTATGAGCTTAAATGGACTCCAGAGGATGATAGAGGACAGGAAGGCCTGAAGGAACATTGTCCATGGGGTCGTGATGGGTCGGACACGACTTTGCAACTAACAATAACCCCATGTCAGACTTTGTGGAATCAGTTTAAAACAGTGCTCCATATTTTAACATGTAAAAGACGCCTTGATCAATAGTACTGATGCCTTTCAAGCAGTCTAACAAAACTAAGATTTCTACTCCCCACATTCAATTCTCAGTGAAGGTCAACCACCTTGGTGATTTGGCTTCACCAACTTGAAATGGGTGCTCAGGCTTCTGAAGATAGAGAATGGATCCCAATATGTCTCTCACCTTGTTGAGTGCATTTAGCAGTGACAAAGAAATTTCATTGACTGTAAATCTCTGCCTTTCGAAACTTCCCAGTTGCTCGTCGACGGGATCCCACCCAGGAAGAAACACCCAGCTTATGACATTCAGATCTGCTGCTATATTTCCATTTTGGTCCAAATACAATTTCTGATGGGAAATATTGAAAAATCCATTCTTCTCCAGAAATGGATGGAACTAGAACAGAAACATCCAGGAATTTTAAAAGCAGAAACCTTGGTTTCTTATTCCAGGTGGTTTTTTCACTTTTGAAACTTTCATCTACAGTTGTCAAACTTGCAAATATAGTGAGTTGGGAGAACAAGTGTTACCACTTTCTTCAAAAGTAAAAAAGGCTCTGATAAATTGGTCAATCATATATTGAAAAAAATATATGTATTGACAAAATGTAATTGACCAAATTTGCCTTTTAAAGGGAAGTTTTTTGAGCTCATCAGAAATAAATTGACCAAAAAAGCAAATAATGAGATTCTTCATAAATGCTTTGGAAAAACTAAGAAAACATGGCATTCTTAAGAAGAAAGTTGCCAAGCTAATCTTCTCCCAAGTAGACCATATAGGAAACATGACCACATAAACTAATTCCACCATATTGGAAGGCGATATTAGCAGAATCTTGCAAGTCTGAAAGTAGAAATCTCCTACCAATTTTTTTTACAGACTGGGAAGTTAAGAAGGATCCTTAAAAATTATATATTTTATTTTTATACACACACACAACCTTTATTATTTGTATAAATAACTCAACCTATTTTTTTTCTATTTTCCCCACAAAAACAACCCTGTGAGATTGTTTGAGGTGAGAGTGAGTGACTGATCAAAGTCACCAAGATGGCTTTCATCATTTTAAGGCAACATTGGAACTCACAATCCCATATATTTAGTTTGATCCCATGCCATATTTGTAAATATTGTTATTCTTTCTTGATAAGTTGTGTGAATGCTGGTGATGTAACTTGATTTCACCAAAGTGTTAGCAATGTACTTCCTGAAAGGAGTAGAACTTTTAAAGCTGAGCCAGTTAACCAGACAAGGTCCATCTCCCCTTTATTGTTTGTTTTAATGGAAAAACTGAGAAGCCATCTGCCAGAGGAATATGAATTTGGATTCCTACAGAGAGGAGTTGGGCTAGATAGCCTCCCAGTGTCCTTCAAATTTATAAATATAGAGCTCTAAGATGCTAATCATAAAACCCTACATGCAGCAATTTATTTTAAAATGCAGACATTGTTTTAAAATTAGCATATATGTTGATATTGCTGATGAAGGGAAAGGTGGGATCTTCTCTTAAACTGTCAATCCACCAGGATACACCCACCAGGAGGACCCCAAGCCACCTGGCAAAGCCAGGTCCTAAAGCCCTAATGGAAGGTCAGAAGGGTGAATCCCGATCTCATTTCGGGGGAAAGGATGTTTCAAAGGGCAGCATCTATGACAGACAAGGCTCTTTTCCTGGACTCTGCCAGCCAAAATTCCTTGATCAATGGGAAACTCAGGATGCCCCTTCAAGTAGGAGTCATTAGGAGAATCCCAAAGTTGTGGATCAGGTTTTTCAGGGATAGTATTCAGAACTAAAGGTGTTAAACTAAGCAGATCTTGAAAATCCATGGAGCTAAAGCCATTTGCCAGGGTTCAACCAAAACCTGTTGTCTCCCATCCCTGTAACTTTATTCCCTGAGTGATTAGTTTGCTCAAGCTGTTGGCCTTTTGTTGAACAAAGAGGTTGAGAACGTTCCTCACCCTCCCTTAGAGTTTCATGGATCCTGGTAGGAACCCCATACCTGCCATGGCTGCAGTCTTGGAGCATCCAACCTCTCTTGGCCCTTCTTGCTTCTCCTGGATCTGGAAGAATATGCAGCTTTCAAGGCATAGGCCAGAGTCTTAATAACACTGTGCAAATGGAGGTGAAATGGAATCCATATACTCCTCCTTTCCTCTGTAGGCTCAAGCGGTGCTCTCTGGGTGCATCTTTTCTGATCTTTGACGGAAGAAATGTGCTTTGAAAAAGAACAGTGAAAATACTGATCTTCCAAATGCACATAGAGTTTGGTTTTAAAGGGATCATCTTCTGGCCTGTTTTTTCCCTGAAAAGCAAAGCTCCAAATACTATGGAGATATTTGTAAAGGCTCTCCCGTCCCAATACCAAATACTCAATGCTTTCCACGATCCAGACTTTCCCTTCAATCGGTCCTGGAACAACTTCAAATGTTAACTGGAAAGTATGAATTCTGTCCCAAACGTTAACAGTTTCTATGTAGTTCACAAAGACATTGACTTGTCTCCACTTAGAGACAACATCCCTGAGTGGTGTTGTATGTCCAGTCGCTGAGAATTGTCGTGATATAACAACACAAATTCCATTCCTGACAAGCATAGGAGTAAAAGTCCTCATGAAACTCTCTCCCTCCTCTGTGTCTGAAGTAAAGAGCCCGATCAAGGTCCATCTGAAATGGAGGAGCAGTTGGACAATTGCTGGATAAGTGACTCCTTTTTTGGGGAGAATCCGGTGGAAAAAAGGGAATAGATTTTTGTCATTGAGAGCCTCTGAAACAATTGCATCACTGATCTGAAAAAGCAATGAAGAATGCTAGGCTATATTTGCGGGCAGATCGAGTCCAAAATATTAGATTTTAATCAATTCAACTTGCTACTCATGTATATATTAGAATAGTATATTGTTGATTAATCAAACCATATCAAGACACAGCATACAAAATACAGAACATTGACAAGACTGTAGATAAACATAAACAAACAAACCAACCCCAGGTTAAAAGCAAAAAAGAATAAAGAATGCAAATCGTATTTCTGTACCACATTAGCAGTAACTAAATATATTTCCTGGTTTTAGAAAAAGAAAAAAGTGCATAAATTCAGAAATCAGCTCTGAGGCAGCAGCTGAAGTCCTTTTATCCATCTACAAGATGTTTTTAAGATGTTGTGATTTTATTTATTCTAGTAGTGATATATTTTAAGTATTAAATATCAGCTCTACATAAGAGCATTTCAGTAACTTTGGGATTATAGGCTGTAATACATTGGGATAAGGAAACTGAAAAGTTTGGGTTTTCTTTTTAACGTTATGCAGTAAATGTTCATACCCTTGTTCTAAATCAGCTCTTTTGATGAAGAGGGAGTTTAGATCCAGTCTCAGGGAAAACTACCCCAAGATAAGAAAAGATGTTAATTTACTCTATTGGTTCATCATCAAACAGCCATCTATGGGTATGGTGTCATTTCCAAAGATTAAAAAAAATGAGTTTTATTTTTTAATAATCACAGAATGGATGGAGAATAATATTTTTACAACTCATTGTTGAAATGCAAGTTCCTTGGTACTTTTTGAGCCTAGTTATTTTCTTGCAGACATTTCATTACATAATTGGGTAACTTCATCAATGCTAGTACCGAGTGGGATTTGCTCACATTTAAAAAAAAATCTGCTCAGTCAGTGCGGGTGGAAGTAGTGGTTCTTTCATTGGACATCATTTAGACAAACACACTGAAGCAACACTGAACATCACAAAAAGGAATAGAGGTCATCTATAAAACATTTTCCAACAAAATAGATATCCACGTAACTTTATTAAAAAGTGCCTAACCTACCCAACCTAATATAGCACAGCTAACACAAGCTGTGAAAAAGATAAGTCTGCCATACATCAAAAACATCTCAGAAACCACCAACAAACTAGTAAAACTGCATGGTATCACTGTAGCACAGAAACCAAGTAAAGCCCTTCAAAATATCCCAAGTAAACCAAAAGATCCAGCAGCCCCAGAAAAAGAAGAAAAGGAGTCTTGTACAACATAGAGTGTAAGGACTGCAACAGACGCTTCATAGGACAAACAGGCAGAAGGCAGACAGACCACATTCATGAACACCAACTAGCAATCATAAAACACTTTGATCTGACACAGAGCCCCTCCTCATCTTCACAAGTGTGCAGCAGAAGCCCACAAAGCAATGGGGATGGTGTCATAAGAGAATATGTCCATAGACATGACCATGGTGAAAAGCAGTTCTTAAATTCTATAGAAAGAATATGGTTGGTTCTATCGCTCACCCATAACCTCCCAACTCATTTTACCAGATAGAGAAGCACACACACAAACCTGTGGGACTTTGTAGGTTCCTACCAATGTTGCCATCTGAATGGAGATTTCCCTCTTAGCTCCATCAACAACAGCCAGAAGGTTTTCCTTCCTTCCACAGCTGTAGTTGGGAACATTGGCTTGTCCAGTAGAGAGTATGTCCATCAAGGCTTCTGAAGTGCCAAGGGTGTTGGCATAGTTGTCATGGATGTTGTAACCAATTGTGAGATTGGGCAGGAGCTGGGGATTCTCATTGACAATTTGAATGGCGAAAATCATGACTAGCAGTTTAAAATAATATCCTGTACTGTAAAATATGCTAGTATCATTACCATCATCATCAACAGAAACAACACAATTATTTTTTTTCACTTTAATCCTCTTTATCTCCACAAGTCTACTGGGTCGTAAGTCAATACAGATCCAAAGCCGAAGGCAAATGATAGCTACCCATCAGCAGGTACTTTTTATGGGCATTGAGAAGATGAGATGGAGATTGTCCTCCACCATGGTTAAGAATCATAAATACATTATTATTTCTACCAGTCCTAATATTCATCTGCCCAGGAACCTGCATTCAAAATCATTCAACCATTGAAGTAGAACTACCATAAAATGAAGGGTATGTTTTATCAGTGAACCAGAAAAGCAACTGAAAAAAGAACTCATCCTCTATTCTTTTAAGGATCAGGCATTGAATACTGATGTAATGGCTGGTTATATAATTAGGAAAATGAGGTGGCAGAAGAATCTGCAACCCTTTCAGTCACTACTTTAAACCAAACTTAATATATGAAAATGGATAAATAATTTGGACATGTTTCAGGTTTTATTTGCCTCATGTTTGGATTTGAGTCTCTTCCACAATAGAAGACAAAAGAGGAAAGCCCTGGATATCAGAATGATTCAAGAAATTAGACAGATCCTGCAATATCATCAAGGAATAAGTCAAATCAAAAGAAAAGAGGAGTGTTAGAACTGCAAATGGTGGGAATGAAACTCTATCACACTGAATAACTTACGAGCGAGATGGACTAGAAGGAGCCACGTTGAAAGGCAACGTTCTAGGTGATGATGTTGTTTCAGTGGTGATTATGCCAATGAAATGGTCTCCTGGCCTGTAATAGTTCCATGGTTTTTCCCCATCCCGGTTCTCAAAATTCAGTGGGCATTTCATTCTAAGCTTCTCAGAGACTGCCTGAGACATCAGCAGCACCAGAAGCAGAAGATCCATAACTTATAGGGCTGAATCAATCCTCTTCCTGTTTCTAAACGTGAAGAACAACAAGAATGAGAAGAATTCAGAGCACCTTCACTTTCCTGATTCAGACAGAGACAAATCTTTCTTCACCTGGAAAGGAGAGAAGGATACCTTCAAGAGCATAATCTCTGCCTGTCCCTTAACTTGTACCATATAGCATGACCTGTGGCATTTTTCCTTTTCTGATGAAAGATCCCTTTCATCTTTCTTCAGTCTGATGTTTATGTCAAAAACAAGAAGTAGCAGAACAGATCTCAAAGACCAGAATTATCAAAATTACAGTGAGAAGAAACTTCTCCTCTTGGGATCCTGGACTTCTTCCAGGGTTCCATGTTGTAAAGCTGTAGAATCTTAGAATCTTAATGAAATCCCGCAGGGGGCAGTGTTCTGTAGTGGCTGAGGTCCTTCCAGTCAGGACATGTCCAGAAAGTGATGCTGGAAGAAGATAGTTCAACACTTCTGTACTTCAATGTGGTATCTTGTCTCCAGAGAGCACTTGGAGATGTCAGCTGGAGCTACGGAGTTTGGTGACATTCTAGATTGGTGGCACTTAACTCTAGTGATGCCTGTCTTCAAATACCTATAAAATAGCCTTGACCCCTGTTGAATGTTAAGAGTTGGGCCTGTTTGTGGTTTTGTTTTCTATCATATCATCATCATCATCATCAGCAGCAGCAGCAGCAGCAGCAGCAGCAGCAGCAGCAATTTTTATTTCCATTGTTTTCTAGAAAACTTTGGGATGCAAGGGAGAAAGAAGCCACTTTTGATCTGGTTCCCTCTGAAGTTCAACACTTTTTGCACATCCCTATGGGCAGTGCCAGGCTGAGATGTGTCCAGCTTGCTAAAACTACTGCAGAAATTCCTGGCGGAAAAAAAAAACCTGGATGATCTATACATGAGCTGTGAACTTTGCCCCATTAATTCAGTTGAGGACTCCACACAGCTCAAGAAAGAGGGTTCCTAGCCTATCCAGGTTAAGAAAGCACATGCTTCCATGATGGTCAATGGAGTTTGACTCACTCAGTTCAATTCTTCAGAGCACACACGACTGTCAGCTATCTGGTGGGACATTCACACAACACATTTGCAGGGCCTCTGCAATTGAGTCCTGCAAAGGAGAGGGGGGTCCCACCAAAGCTGGGGGTGCTGAGGCTAGCCGAATGCAAACATGATTGCAAACACCATAGATTCTGGTGAGCTCTCCTAGCCTGGAGGTTCCTGGGACTTGTCTCCTGAAGGTGTTCCTGGCTGACCATCTATGGTGCACTGGGATGCCAACAGAAAGAGGTGCTTTGACTTGGACCCTTCACTGCATGGAGCCCCCAGTTCTTTGATGTCCTGCTGCTCTCACGTCCTTGTCATGCACTAGGAGGGCTCCTCCCTCAAATAAAACCCCACAACATTTCCCAACCATATCTGAGGCTGCCTGAGCCAGATCATGAAGGGGGCTCCATCTGCCTTCCTCTTTTCCAGCATGCCCTCCCTGTCCTTGACAGGAAGGGATATCAATCTCCTGCAGCCCTCCTAGCCTCCCAGGACCCCAGCTTCATCACCCTCTCTGCAGCCTCTGCAGAGGACTTGAAACTTACTCTCATGGTCAAGATTGGAGCTTTCCTGCCATTTCTACACAGAGCAACCAGATAAAAATCTGAATTTAGCAAGTTGGACTCCACTTGGCTGGTTTTACAAGGCTGAAGCCAGACTCAGGAAGGCCACAGCTTGAACCAGCTGTGAATGAAAGTTATCAGAAAGATCACAGGTAACAAGACTTTTTAGTAGTGGTTTGCCATTGCCTCTTTCCTAGGGCTCTGAGAGATTGGCTGGTCCAGGTTTACCCAGCTGGTTTTGTGCCCAAGGCAGGACTAGCATTTATGGTCTCTTGGTCACTAGCCATACAACCCATTTAACCTGGTCACAACACCAATGGCTGCATCTACACTTGCAACTTTTAACCATGGTTTATTTTCAGAGGTTGAACCTGTTGGCCAATGGATCAGTGATTCATCAGAGACTAGCTGAACAATCATTTGTAACAGAAATAAGCTGGAGACACATTTCTTCCTGTAAGGGCCACATTCACATAACTTACTTCACCAGGCTGGGGAAATATTTGTGTAGCCACCCTGGGTCAAAAGGCAGCTCTAAGTTCAGCCTCCTGAGAGCCTATGACAAACAGCCATAGCCTCCTGAGAGCCTATGCATGACAACAGCCATTCTTCCTCCACTTCTCTGGGCTCTCATCTGAGGGAAACCCACAAACGAGGTGGCCACATTTCCAACTGAAAAGAGATTTTCTCCTCTCTCGGGACAACTGGACTTCAGTGAGATATGGCAGGTAACATCATGGATGAGAATAGCCATGTTACACATCAACCTGGCATTCAAAAGCAACAGCCTGAACCCAGAGCCACTAAAGATCTGGTAGAAGGCACTGAGAGTGAAAGCTGAGGACTGGACAGTAGAACAACTTTCAAATAATGAATATTGGTCATCCTATGCTCTTCCTTGTAAGGATGGACCCATCAATTCCATCATTTAACTCAAATCCCCAGTTTTTCCTTCTAGGCCAAGCTGTACATATTAACATTCCCCCCCCCCCCCAGATAGGAAACATGAGCCGAGGTGGTGCAGTGGTTAGAGTGCTGTACTGCAGTTACTTCAGCTGACTGCTAGTTCAGCAGATCAGTGGATCAAATCTCACTGGCTCAAGGTTGACTCAGCCTTCCATCTTCCGAGGTGGGTAAAATGAGGACCCAGATTGTTGGGGACAATATGCTATTAGTATACTGTCGATTGTTGTAAGCCGCCCAGAGTCCTCGGAGAGTGGGCAGCATAGAAATATGATTAATAATTTTTTTAAAATAAAAAAATAAACATGATCCATCATCAATTGACCAGGATGAACCATAATACAAAGACTCTGAACTGGTCCTTTGAAGCACTTGGAAGTCTTCTGCAGTGGAGTTTCAAACAAAGCCTCAGAGATGGGAATGTCAAGGAGTCACACCATACCAAGAGCAACACAACCAAAGGTCCCCCCTAAACTAACTTCTGGGTGGTTGTGGCAAGAAATTAGGTCATACCATCCTGTGCACTGTGGGCGCTGCCCCCATCTCAGCTGCAGAACTCACCGTTCATTGTTTATTTAAGAAACTTCAAAATTTAAAGTATCTCAGTGTTTTTATCAGTATGGAAAGACCACACAGGAAGTGTCAAAGAAACTAAAACAAAAATTTCTACGAAATCCACAATTTTCTCTCTTAGTCAATGATGTAGTCCATAGGCTGTTGTGTTTTTTTTTTTATTTTTATTTATGTATTTCATCAAGCATGTATTTGATAACAGGTACAAGTGTAAACATAATTACGAATGCATGAAATGGATACGAATAAAAGGAAACATTAGGACAGTTCCTGCCTCTCCCTCAGCTTTCATGCAAAAAAGGATATATCTAGAACAGATGACAAATGAAATTTCACTTCAGTTACAGGGAATTATAAAAAAAAATAGCTCCAAAATGGGATTAATGCATGGAGATCTTGTTGAAAAGAAAATCCCAAACAGGCCCTACTCTTTACATTAGGCTGGGTTCAAGGATATTGAGTGCTTCCATGGAGTTAAAGCACAGGCAGCACTAGAGTTAAGTGTCACCAACCTAGAGTGGCACCCAAGCTGCACAGCTCTAGGTGACCTTCCCTAGCAGTCTCTGGAGCAAGAGACCACATCAGAGGACAGAAGAAGCCACTTTCATGGCTGTTGAACTGTGTTCCTTCAGCACCACTTTCTAGACATGACCTAACAGGAAGGACTATAGCCATTACAGAACAGTCCCCTAAAGGCAGGGGTGGGATTCAAAAATTTTAGCAACCGGTTCTCTGCCTGGTTGCTGGGTGGGCATGGCCATGGTGAGCATGGCCTACTTGTCCTCCTCCACTATGGGGGGGGGGAGCGTTTTCATTCTCCCCAAGCTCTGGAGTCTTTCCTTGAGCCTCTGGGAGGGTGAAAATGGCATCCCCTGGGTTCTGGAGGCCCTCCGGAGGCCAGAAACAGGCCTGTTTCTGGACTTCTGGAACTTTGGGAGGCCTGTTTTTTGCCCTCCCAGAGCCTCCGCGCAGGCGCTGCACTTACCTGACTTCCAAAACAGGCCATGTGGAGATTCCTGGAAGTGGAGAGGCAGGGTGGGCAGCAGGGATGGGTTCTAAATTTTTTTACTACTGGTTCTGTGGGCATGGCTTATTTGTGGGTGTGGTTTGATGGTCATGTGACAATCTTTTAGGATTTAGCAGAGGTACATGGCAGGGGGGCAGAGGTCGACCTCGAGGCGCCTTGCTTGCAGGGTGCCGCAAGGGTTGGTCCTCTCGCTGCTCCTGTTCAACATTTATGTGAAGCCGCTGGGTGAGATCATCCGTGGTTTTGAGGTGCGATGTCATCTGTACACTGATGATACTCAGCTGTACATTTCCACCCCAGACCACCCCAAGGATGCCCTCGAAGTGATGTCCCAGTGTCTGGAGGCCGTGCGGGTCTGGATGGGGAAGAACAGGCTTTGACTCAACCCTTCCAAGACCAAGTGGCTGTGGATACCGGCGTCCCGATATAGCCAGCTGGTGCCATCGCTGGCTATTGGGGGCGAGTTATTGGCCCCTACACAGGGAGCTTGCAACTTGGGCGTCCTCCTGGACACACAGCTGTCTTTAGAAGAGCACATGACGGCTGTGGCCAGGAGACCTTTTTATCAGGTTCACCTGATACGCCAGTTGCGCCCCTTTCTGATCGGGACTCCTTATGCACGGTCACTCATGCCCTCGTTACATCTCGCCTGGACTACTGCAATGCTCTCTACATGGGGCTCCCCTTGAGTAGCACCCGGAGGCTCCAACTGGTTCAGAATGCGGCCGCGCGGGTGATCATGGGAGCAACGGAGTGCTCCCATGTAATGCCTCTCCTGCGTGAGCTGCATTGGCTCCCGTTGGTCTTCCGGGTATGCTTTAAGGTATTGGTTCTCACCTTTAAAGCGCTCCATGGCTTAGGGCCAGGGTACTTACGAGACTGCCTGCTGCTACCGATAACCTCCCACCGGCCAATACGGTCTCACAGAGGGGGCCTCCTCAGGGTGTCGTCAGTCAAGCAATGTCGGCTGGCGGCCC
Source organism: Ptyas mucosa (assembly GCA_012654045.1). Taxonomy (NCBI): domain Eukaryota; kingdom Metazoa; phylum Chordata; class Lepidosauria; order Squamata; family Colubridae; genus Ptyas; species Ptyas mucosa. Next base: position 176,719 of record WNWU01000165.1, on the reverse strand, counting down.
CCAGGGGGAGAGCCTTCTCTGTGGGGGCACCCGCCCTATGGAATGAGCTACCTCCTGGAATAAGACTGATCCCGGACCTTCGTACCTTCCGCAAAGCCTTGAAGACTTACTTATTCCAGCAAGCCAGCCTAGCTTAAATGGTTTTAAATTGGGATCTTGAATTTTATAGATTTGGGGTTTTAAATTGGGAGGCCGATTGATTTAATATTTTTTTAATTATCTTAACTTTTGTATTGTATGTATTTTAATTCTGGCTGTTCACCGCCCTGAGTCCCTTCTGGGAGAAGGGCGGGATACAAATTAAATTATTATTATTATTATTATTATTATTATTATTATTATTATTATTATTATTATTATTTATTTTTGCAGGCATCGGTCTACTCATTTGTTTTCTTTTAACACTGATCAGTTGTAACACTGATCAGTTTGAAGCCCCGCGGCAAGAGTTTAAACATTTTTTCCCCTCTAGCCGATCAGCTGGAACTCAGGAGGCAGCAATAGATTGGGGGTGGAGCCAAATAAAAGTATAATGTGGGGGGGGCAGAACCGGTTCGGTGGTGTCATATTATCACCGTTACCGGCTTGGCGAAACCGGGCAGAACCGGGAGGAACCCACCACTGGTGGACAGGACCAGCCAGTCCTTGCAACTACCGGTTCAGTGAATCATATGTAAAATTAGCATCTGATTCACCCAAACTGGTCCAAACCAGCTGAATCCCACCCCTGCCTAAAGGGTTTTATTCTGATTTCTCACTAACATGCTTTTCTCCAACTACCCCTGCTTACATGGAAGTTCATGGTCCCAAGAGGGAAAGTTCCTTCTCACTGTAATTATCTCCATACAGGCCTTGAGACCTCTTCTCCGAATTCTCTGTGAGGTAAACATCAGACTGAAGCAACATGGAAGGGATGTTTTATTAGAAAAGGATAAATACCACAGGTTACGCTCTTTGTGGCACAAGGTTTGGGACAGGCAGGAGTGGTGCTCTTGAATCTACTTTTCCCTTTCTTCCAGGTGAATCTTGGTTTGCCTCTGTTTGAATCAGGAAAGCCATTGGATATTCCATCCTGTGGTTCTAATTCTTCTTCTAATTCTTCTTTAGAAACAGGAAGGAGATTGATTCAGATCCATGAAATATGGACCTCCTGCTGCTGGTTCTGATGGTGCTGGTGTCCCAGCCAGTCTCTGGGAAGCTTAGAATGAAGTGCCCACTACATTTGGTCAACCAAGATGGAAAAAAACTGTGGAGCTACTATATGCCAGGAGATCTTCTCATTAGTATAGTTGTCTCTGCATCAATAACAGCACCTGCAATATTACCTTTCAACCTGGCTCCTTCTAGTCAGATTCAGATGTAAGTCATTCACTGTGATGGAATTTCTTTCCCTCCATTTGTAGTTCTGACACTCTTCTCCCCCCCCCTTCTTATTTCCCTTCTGTATTGCAGAACCTGACTAATTTCTTGAATCCTTTTGATTTCCATGGCTTCTCTCTTTTGTCTTATTTTCTGGGAGAGGCTCAAATCCAAACATAAGGAAAATAAAACCTGAAAGAAGTCCACATTATTTTCCTTTCCCTATTCAATCCTGAATTCATGACTTGAATACTGAGTTTCATTGAAATAGTGATTGTTGTAGCTTCCCCTGCCCAGATTATTTCCATATTTTTATAACCTCTCATTGATATTCTGTGCCTGATTTTTATAGGAATAGAGGATGACTTGTTTTTAGAGCAACTTTTCTGGGTCACTCATCAAAAATTCTCTTCCATTTATGATTCTTTTACTTTAATGACTGAATTATTCTTCAACCTGTTTTTTGGGCTGATGAAAATTAGTACTTCCAGAGATAATGGTGTATTTATGATTTTCAATTCTTTTGGAGGAGTATCTCCATCTTACCTTCTGAACACTCACTAATATTAAAGGGTGATGGGTGACTATAATTTGCCTCTTGTTTTGGATCAATATTAGCTTATGTCTCAGTTAGCTTGTGGCAAAAAAGAGGATTGGGTAGAGAAAAAGTATTTCGTTTTAGCTGCTGCTGATCCTAATATTAACATGAGCATGGTTTTACAGTAGTTTACTTCATGAAAAAGAAATAATGATTTTCAATATTGAAATGGTTAACAAAATATACCTGCTCCTGCACAATCTCACACTTGGCTACAACATCCATGACAACTATTCAAACACACTTGGCACTTCAGATGCCTTGCTAGAAATGTTCTCTACTGGAGAAGCCAATGTTCCCAACTACAGCTGTGGAAGGAAGGACCATCTTTTGGCTCTTCTTGATGGAGCTGGGAGAGACATTTCCATCCAGATGTCAACATTAGTTGGTCCCTACAAAGTCCCACAGGTTTGTTGTTTGTCTTTGGTGCTCAGTCTTTCTTATGGTCCAACTTTCACAGACATACATTGCAACTGGGAAAACCATAGCCTTGACTATACTCACTTTTGTTAGCAGCTTGAAATATTACAGTACAAAATGCCAATGTTACCACCATGCACTTATATTGAGCTGAACTTTGGGATTTCATTTATACCACTTCTAGAACAAATCCAATCACATCATCTGAGAAATATCTTAAGGATGGATAAAAGGACTTAAGGATGGATAAAAGGACTTCAACTGTTGCCCTGAGAGCTGAATTGGGAATTTATACAATTTCTAAAATTAGGGCATATATTTTTCTTATGAAATTAATGATATGGAAACTGTCAGAGTTTCAAAGCTCTGTTAGAACAAACAAATTTCAATTAAAAAGGCCTTGAAGTGTACAACTGACAAATTATATTAGGAACTGTGATCTTCCTGTCTTTTTTCAATTGGAGAAAAAAATTAAAAAATTGCTGCACAAAGAATTCAAGATTTTCAAAACAAAGAAAGGTATAGCCATCCTCAGTAAGACTGGCATACTTAAATGCATTAGAAGATGTAATATATCATCTCTATAAGAAGGAAGGGGGAACAGTATCTTGAACTGCACATTAGAGAAACAATCTATTGGGATCCTAATATTTTTAAAAATGTATTTCCTGTGTGCTCGGAATTTAAGAATGATATATAATAAAACCCTTTCTGGAAGGAAATTATGGTCCGATTGTGGTAAATTCTGGGGTCATAAAGAAATACTATTTTCATTCTTTATACTTATTCTTTTGCACTATTTTTTTTAAATCTACATTTACATGCTATTTTGTTAATATTCTGTGTTTTACATTCTGTATCTTGATATGGCCTAATGACTAATCAACAAGAAACTGTTTTAAAATGTGCATGACAAAAAAGTTGGATTCATTAAAATCTAAACATTGGGACTTGGTAATATAAAACAGAATCCTTCATTGTTTTTTTTCTTCAGCTCAGTGATAGAATTGCTTCAGAGGCTCTGAGTGATAAAAGTCAATACCCTTTTTTCCATCCGATGCTCCCCAAAGAAGGGTTCCAGTACCCAGGAATTGTCCAATTGCTCCTCCATTTTGGATGGATGTTGATTGGTCTCTTTGCTCCAGACACAGAGAAGGGAGAGAATTTCATGAGAACTTTTACTCCTATCCTTGTCAGGAATAGAATTTGTGTTGTTATATCACAACAATTCTCGGTGACTGGACATACAGCATCCCTCAGGAATGCCCTCTCTAAGTGGAGACAAGTCAATGTCTTTGTTCACTTCACAGAATTTGCTCCCCTTTTTGACAGAATTCTTCCTTTCCATTCAACTTTTGAAGGTTTGCCAGGACTCATTGAATGGAAAGTCTGGATCCTGACAGTGGTTGGGGTATATTTTGTGAGAAAGTATTGGTTTCACAAGTACATTCATAGCATTTGGAGCTTTCCTCTTCAGTGGAAAAAAACTTGGCGAAAAGATGATGCCTATAAAGATCCTTTCTTTGTGGAACATGAATTTCAAGCTGAGTATTTTCGCTGTTCTGTTTCAAAACACGTCTTTTCTGTCAAAGGCCGGAGAAGATGCACCCAGAAAGCTCCACTGGAGACCCAAGAGAAAAAGAATAGGATGCGGATCACAAATGGAAGCATTACTTACAGTGTCATTAAGATTTTGGCCCATGCCTTAAATGCTGCATCCAAATCAAAGAGAAGGAAGAAGGGAAAAGAAAGGTTGGCGATTCCAAGTTTGCAGCCATGGAAGGTATGGGATCCCACAAGGATCCATCAAACTAAATTCTTTTTCAGGGACTTTGGTGCTTTCTGAGCTTGGTTGTTTAAGATCTTAAGCTTCTGTGCAACATATAATACTTATTGGAAGAGTGCTGCATCCTACCTTCTACATCTAAGACATTTTGTATATTCAAAAATATATTCCCAGATTCCTTCTGATTTTAAGTTCCTGTAAACCAACATGGCTCTTCTCCTTGTTATCTTTCCTCAAGTCTAAAAGCAGCTCCTTTGATCTCTTTCTTGCTTTCTTTGTCCTTGCCTAAAACTGATGAAAATTTTGTGCAATGTTCTTCTCCAAGTGTGTTTCCTACAAGACGACCTGGGTATGGCATTATCGTCAAATTAATAATATGGTTATTATATCATTAAACATATTACTGCGACTTTATTATAATCAGTAATCATTCTACATATAGAATAATGTGAGAAAAACTACAAATGAAATCTTAAAGAAAGATATAGATTGTGGCTGCCATTTATTTCTGTTATACAAGATAGAACCATGTGTCAAGTCCTAGATGCTAAAAATTAGTTAGTTTCCAACGAGATATTACTTATGCACCTCCCTATATCACAAAATCATATTTTTTTATTTTCTGGAAGCTGGGAATTTTTTTAAAGGAGATCAAAATCACTTTGTGCAAGTGTTATTCTAATGTTTGCATCACAAAATCATGATTTCTTTACTTCCTTTATTAATGAATATATAGAAGAATCAATGATCAAGGTCTACTTGTTGTTCTGAACTCCCGTATTTTATCAATAAGATTAAAATTTATTTGAGTACAGTTTTTAAGACAGTTAGATCCCCATTCACCACATCATGAAACATTTTGTTAATTCTTTGCTAAAAACATGCTTTACCACCAGTATTCACCCACTCTATTAAGGAAGTATAATTATCAGGGGTGGGATCCTCCTGGTTTAACAACTGTTTCACTGAGTGCGCACGCACACCAGATGTGTGCTGTGCATGTGTGCACAGTTTGCAGAAAATTGAACTTCCGCATTGCTGAGAGCAAGGAAAACAGCTGAGGAGAGGCAATCCACTCCGCCGCCCCAATCAGCTGGGCTTTGGAAGCAGAAATATAGATGAGTATAAATCAGGGGCAGGCGGGTGGGCCCACTCCAAAGAAAGAGAGAACCAAACCGCTCACAACTGAAAGTCAGAGCTAACGGTTCGCCCGAACTGGTCCGAACCGGTAGAATCCCACCACTGATAATTATATGTGGGAATGTGGACCTGAGAAAGAGATGCAGGCAAGAATCGGATAGGATGGGGGAAGGAAATGAATCCACAGCTGGGTAACAGGCAGAGAAAGAAACTCAGAGAAGGTCCTCCCTAATTTTTTTGATTATCAAATGAGGTGATGAAAGATTTGTACTTTCACACTTGCAAGAAAATAGAATTAGTTCATCTGGTCATTTTTCCCATCTGCTCTACCTGAATGAAGATTGGCCTTACCTGAATGAAGATTGGCCTTGTAAAAATCCTTGCTTTCAGGTAATTAACCTGTTGTTTTCAAAGAATTTATGAATACGGTTATTTGGGGTTTTTCTTCAATTGGTTTGTGATCTTTCCTAAAATGTTCCCTATGATTGATAATTTTTGTGAATTACATCTTCTCACTATACTTTTTGTCAGTATACAGCCATGATGGCGAACCTATGGCACACATGCCACAGGTGGCACGCAGCGCCTCTCTGTGGGCATGCGAGCTGTCGCTCCAGTTCAGCTTCATTGCACATGGGCATGCACCTCCCACTGGCCAGCTGGTTGTTGGGTCTCTGCCACGCATGTGCAGGGGCGGGGCGCATGTGTGGGGTCATATACAGGGGGCCAAGGCATGTGCAGGGGGAATGAGCACATGCATCAGGGGTGGGGTGCATGCATGGGGGTGTGTATGCGTGGGGAGTGGGGCACATGGGGGTTCGGGCATGAACTTTGGGCACTTGGTTTGGAAAAGGTTAGCCATCACTGGTATACAGTATGATGGAGAACTAATACTGAACCTTTGTTCTTGAGTTTTGAAGATAGTGGCAACACCTGTTCTCCCAACTCACAATATTTGCAAGTTAAACAACCGTAGAAGAAAGATTCAAGTGTAAAAAGAGATAAGAAACCAAGATTTCTGCTTTGAAAATTCCTGGATGTTTCCATTCTAGTTCCATCAATTTCTAAAGAAGAAGGACCTGTACAATCTTTCCTTGATGAAAGTGTACTTGGATCAAAATGGAGACGTAACAGCAGATCTGACGATCTTTAGTGGGGTGGTTCTCCCCAAGGAGGATCCCATCAACAAGGAATTGGGGAGTTTTGAACAAGAGAGACTTATAATCAACCAAAATGCTTTGTCACAGCTAAAGTTGTTCAACAAGGTGAGGAAAAAATTGATGTCTTTTCTCTTTTTGCAAAGCCTTAGGACCGATTTCAAGTGGACTAAACCTTGTCAAAAAGGCAGATTATTTTCATTGAGAATTGAAGGTGTGGAGTAAAACTTTTATAATTTTCTTAGGTAGATAGGGAGACTTCTGATCTATTGACAAAGGTATCATTCAGATGCTATAATGCTATAACACTATAATGGTATAACACAGATTACTGTTGTAATCTGATATAATTATATCCAAAATGAGATTTGGGGTGATTGGTATTTAGGACACACATCATTGCCATTTAATGTCCCTTCTGAAATTTATCACCATAAAACTGGTGAGAGAGGGCCTCATATGCTGAGGATTTCCATGTTAATAGCTTCAGGTATACTTGTTCCTTGTCTTCAATGATCAAAGATAAAGGTAATTCTGTTGACTAATGCCTGAATTCAGGTTTGGACTGAATCGGATGAAATGGAATCAAGATTGGATGGAAGTCCTGTTGGTCCAATTGGGAAATAAGCTTCATCTTGTCCTGGTTGGAGTCAGGGTCTCCTAAAATTGCAGGTCCATAGTCTGCAATGTTTTTAGTCATCTGAGACTATAGTTATACATGCATCTCTTTAACCCCACTGGGATAATGGAATTTAGGAAGGAGGTCCAAGGCTTTCAGTTCACAATAATAATGACTGGTCTGATGTGAACTTATTTAAACATTGATTGATTAAATTTATTTGCTGCCCATCTTGCCATGATGGCTTAAAAACTGAAGTACTGAAGCATGACTTTGGTGCAAAAAAAATTCCTGATATCAGAAGTAATAAAGGACAATTTTGAGGGAAATGTTACTTAAATTTGGGCATTGGCTTATAAGAGTTCACTTCATCCAAAAATCCCTTGAATGCAATTAGAATAGATTAGAATAACAGAGTTGGAAGGGACCTTGGAGGTCTTCTAGTCCAACCCCCCGCCTAGGCAGGAAACCTTACACCACTTCAGACAAATGGTTATCCAACATCTTAAAAACTTCCAATGTTGGAGCATTCACAACTTCTGGAGGCAAGTGGTCCTGCAGGTTAATTGTTCTAACAGTCAGGAAATTTCTCCTTAATTCTAAATTGCCCCTCTCCTTGATTAGTTTCCACCCATTGTTTCTTGTCCTGCCCTCAGGTGCTTTGGAGAATAGCTTGACTCCCTCTTCTTTGTGGCAACCCCTGATATATTGGAACACTGCTATCATGTCTCCCCTAGTCCTTCTTTTCATTAAACTAGACATACCCAGTTCTTGCAACTGTTCTTCATATGTTTTAGCCTCCAGTCCCCTAATCATCTTTGTTGCTCTTCTCTGCACTCTCTCTAGAGTCTCAACATCTTTTTTCATTGTGGTGACCAATCCTGATTGTTAGCTACCTTAAACAAACTGGTAGTCAAACTCATAATAAATATGGGTGTGTTATTTCCCTGTCAGTTTGTGTTATTTAATTGTAGTCTTTCAACCGAAATGATTTTGTGTTAAATATCTTTTTGTTGGATATTCCTTTCCCACACATGGCTCACACTCATGTCCCATGTTCTGCATCAAAAACTGCCTGACTCACCCTTTTGAAGGACACGTTCTCATGACCTCACCTCCATCTCACCTCATTACACTTTTAGAAACTAGTCAATCAATTTTAGTTTTAGCTCACCAGCATGGCAGCCATATAAATTGAACAAATAATTATCAAAGAAAATGCATCTTCTTTGGTTGACAGCCTTTGGTTGACAGGGATTTTTCTTTTGTATCTTAATTAGGAAATAGTTTTGGATTGCAATGTTTTGCAACGTTCCAGCTCCTTTCTTTCTTCATCATAGTTTTGGCTTAGGACCAGGGTACTTATGAGACCGCCTTCTGCCACCAATAGCCTCTTACCGACCAGTACACTCCCATAGAGAGGGGCTTCTCAGGGTGCCATCAGCCAAACAGTGTCGATTGGCGGCCCACAGGAGGAGAGCCTTCTCTGTGGGGGCACCTGCCATCTGGAACGAGCTCCCCCTGGAGATATGGAGGATCCCGGATCTGTGCACTTTCCACCGCGCCCTCAAAACATTTTTATTTCAGCAGGACGGCCTGGCCTAACTTTCCCTTTTATATTGCTTTTAAATTTGTTTTATAAATTGGGGTGTTTTAAATTTGTTTGGGGCCAAAGCATTTAATATATTTTAATTGGTTTTTAACATTTCTATTACGTGTATTTTATCTTTTGTCTGTTCACCTCCCTGAGTCCTTCGGGAGTAGGGCAGTATATAAATTTTAATAATAATAATAATAATAATAATAATAATAATAATAATAATAATAATA
>WNWU01000165.1:151073-167800 GCA_012654045.1 Ptyas mucosa | reverse complement strand
TAATAATAATAATAATAATAATAATAATAATAATAATAATAATAATATCCTATTTTAATAAATCAAATGCAATAAAAGTTTAATAACTTTTTTTACAATAAAGTTTACTCTAAATTTAGTGTGAGTGGATATCTTATTTTAAAATCATGCATCGATGAAGAATGGAGGAATGCATGTTAATTCTACTATGAGGAGGAACCCACTGGTTGTCACTTTTTGCTTAAATCTTTTCTCAATTTCATCCCTCCAGACTTTATTAAATAGAAAGATACTTTTTTGCAATCTGATATGACAAAGGTAAAAGGGACAAACTAAACATATGAAGAACGGTTGCAGGAACTGGGTATGTCTAGTTTAATGAAAAGAAAGACTTAGGGGAGACATGATAGCAGTGTTCCAATATCTCAGGGGCTGCCACAAAGAAGAGGGAGCCAAACGATTCTCCAAAGCACCTGAGGGCAGGACAATGGGTGGAAACTAATCAAGGAGAGAAGCAACTTAGAACTAAGGAGAAATTTCCCGACAGTTAGAACAATAGTCAGTGGAACAACTTGCCTCCAGAAGTTGTGAATGCTCCAACACTGGAAGTTTTTAAGAAGATGTTGGATAACCATTTGTCTGAAGTGGTGTAGGGTTTCCTGCCTAAGCAGGGGTTTGGACTAGAAGACCTCCAAGGTCCCTTCCAACTCTGTCATTCTATTCTATTCTAAATGATACAGCCTGCAACTGTATCTCCTACAACCATTTGAAAGTAGTTAGAGGTTTCACATTTGCCTATGTGAAGTCTGGAGTCTACTTGGCTAATGTTCATATATACCTCCATTTTCCATTGATGGTGAGTTCTAACATATTTTCTTTGGCATTCTTTTTTTCTCTTCTTAGTCTCTGCCTCTGTCCAAATGTGTGGAATATTGTCTTCCTGGATTTGTCAAGAAGGCTCGACAAGGAGAGCCAGTTTGCTGCTATGACTGTGTTCCTTGTCCAGAGGGGACCATCTCCACTCAGGAAGGTGGGTGACATCACAGAGAAAGCAACTGGATTCATCCAGAGCACTTTAATCAATATGAAAATTTAATTATTTTGTTCTTAATTTTCATGATGTCCAATTTATTCCATAATGGGAGGGATAAGAAGGATGAAGTAGAAAGGATGTTGTGGATTGGATTGCAAATATCATTTCTGTTTGGCAGTTTGGATGTTTCCTTCCATTTTATCTTTCTTGGAACATCTGAATTCTTGTAACTGTCAGACCTGTCCCATTCTGGTTCCTTAGGAAAGAAAGACTCTCAACTCCATTAGGTTGAAGCAAAAGGTTCTTTTACTAAGAAAGTTGGTTGCATTAAAGTTAGGCTAGCTCTAAGGTTGTCCCTTGTGAAAAAGATACAGAAGAGGTTCCTTTCTCCCCTGCCCTCTGTGACCAGTCCATGCTTCACCAATCAGAGCTCGCTAAGATGTTATGAAAACACTGAGATAGACAAGTCACATTCCTTTCTCAGGGTTCATGGCCTTGATGCCTCTGGTACAAACCAGTCCTAGGATTCTCTGGTCTTCATCACCTGTCATTCCCCCCTCTCTATTTCCCATCATGTACACGCCATCATATTGCCCATCTCTCCTCCCCCTCCCCCCTCTGGCCTTTGATAGCAGGACCTGGCAGAACCTGACAATAACTTGAGGAATTATTTTAGATCAATGGGTTTTGCACACCCAAACCAAGTTTACATTACAGGCCAAAAGACACATCAATCAACCCTTCGATTAATCAATCAATCGTTATGAAGATCTCAAATCCTCGTAAGATAAAATATATAATTTGGAGGATCAATAGAGGGAGAGATATTGGATTCAAGGCACAAATGAAAATCAAATAGAGGATCTACCATAAAATTATCAAGGGGATAGTTCCTTTCCTACCTTTTCTTAACTTTCCAATTTTCTTTGTTGTTAAATTGGGATCAACCCAATTTGAGATCAACCTATGATCACCATCTGACAAAAATGGTGAAAATGAAAATATTAAAGAAAATAATTAAGAAAGAAAGAAAGAAAGAAAGAAAGAAAGAAAGAAAGAAAGAAAGAAAGAAAGAAAGAAAGAAAGAAAGAAAGAAAAATGTAAAAGGCAGACTCAGTGGAGCACTGTATCTTTTTCTGCCATCAGTTTTCTCTTTCCATGTTTCTATCTCATACTCATGGAGTTGCTCTTGAAAACTACTTGGAATTTACAAAATGGTCCAGAATGCAATGGCATGCATGGTGTTGTGTGTCCCTATGTTCTGCCATAGTTCATCCCTATTGTGCAAGATACAGAGGTCCCCAATTTCTTTCCAAGTGCAACTACATTTACCTTTAAAACCCTACAAAAGACAGAACTAGGGTATCTTCAGGTCTTCCTGTCTGGAAGATATCTGCTTTCCCCATCAAAGCAGATATAATTGGCATGCAAAAGGTCCACTCCCTAAAACATTCCTCATTTTTATGGGTCCTCAGAAGCTTGGCTTTTCTGGTGCAGCTCCTGTCCCATTAGAGCCTACTCCTCCTTGAAATTCAATAGGTCTCCATAGTCTTAAACCTTTGGAGATTTACTACTTCTTCCAGGCATTTGGGATAAGGTAAATGGATGGGGTGGCTCAGTGGCTAAGAGGCTGAGCTTATCGATCAAAAGGTCAGCAGTTCAGCTGTTCAAATCCCTAGTGCCGTGTAACGGGGTGAGCTCCTGTTACTTGTCCCAGCTTCTATCAACCTAGCAGTTCAAAAGCATCTAAAAAATGCAAGTAGAAAAAGAGGGACCACTTGGGTGGGAAGGTAACAGCGTTCCTTGTGCCTTTGGCATTTAGTCATGCTGGCCACATGACCACAGAGATGTCTTTGGACAGCGCTTCTCCTCAGCTTTGAAACGGAGAAGAGCACCACCCCCTAGAGTCGGGAACAACTAGCACATACATGCGAGGGGAACCTTTACCGTTACCTTTTAAGATCAGCGTAAGATAAGAATCTGGTGAATTACCTCAGAGAAGGGAGGCTGTGGCAATAGATATTTCTTGCTTTAATTTTATATCCTTGTTGTTCTTGTATTTATACTTTCATTGATTGTGGAACTGTTTTGCTAAAGTGTAAGTATACACAATTTACTGATTTTTTTCTGTCTCTCACTATCATATCACATCCAAAGGTTTTCTTGAAATTTAAAAGGCCATAAAACTAATATTACTTTGTTTTCTCAGACACTGAAAAATGCATCAAATGCCCAGATGATCAATATCCAACCAAGAACCGAGTCGAATGTATCCCCAAAAGAATAAGCTTCCTGTCCTATGAAGACTATCTGGGTATCATCCTGGTCTCCTTTGCTCTACTCCTGTTTCTAACCACAGGCCTTGTTTTAATCGTATTCCTTCAATACCTTGATACTCCCATTGTCAAAGCCAACAACCGGAACCTCTCCTACATTCTCCTGATCTCCCTCCTGCTTTGTTTTTTGTCCTCCTTTTTCTTCATTGGACAGCCAAGGAAAGCCACCTGTCTTCTCCGACAAACGGTGTTCAGCATTGTCTTCTCAGTAGCTGTGTCTTCTGTGTTGGCTAAAACGATCACAGTGGTACTGGCCTTCCTGGCCTCAAAACCAGGGAACAGGATGAGAAGGTGGTTGGGGAAGAGCTTGGCTAACTCCATCATCCTTTCTTGTTCTGGTGTCCAATGTTTCACCTGTGCCATGTGGCTGGGAGTTTCTCCCCCATTCCCTGACTCTGACCTCCACTCCCAGCCTGGAGAGATCATCCTTCAATGCAATGAAGGTTCTCTTACCATGTTTTACATTGTTCTCAGCTACATGGGTTTCCTAGCTGTCATTTGCTTCATAGTGGCTTTCCTGGCCAGGAACCTTCCTGGGGCCTTCAATGAAGCCAAGCTGATCACCTTCAGCATGTTGGTCTTCTGCAGTGTCTGGGTCTCCTTCCTGCCCACCTACCTGAGCACCAAAGGAAAGTCTACAGTGGCCGTGCAGGTCTTCTCCATTTTGGCCTCCAGTGCTGGTCTACTTGGCTGCATCTTCTTCCCCAAGTGCTACATTATCATCCTGAGGCCAGATTTAAACACAAAGGAACATCTAGTAATAAAAGTAGGGACCTGATAATGAAATTGTTTCTTGGGGTCATGGCATTTAATTATTGATTGCAATTGTTGTTGGTTTACATGCTTTGTTTGCCTCTATTTCACAATTAAGTTCATTTATTTAAAACCTAAGGAAATAAGAATAGTTAGCTCAAGGAAATTATAATCCAAGATAATCACTAAACAATAAAATAAATTAATAATTAATATTTGTGTTGTTAAACTGCTTTGTTTTCCTCAGCAGACAGGTTAGCCTATATTTGCCTTTACCAACCCTTTAAGAGAGGACACATGTAAACCATGTCCTGGGCTTTGGAATCAGGGGTGGGATTCTACCGGTTCGGACTGGTTCAGGCAAACCGGTAGCTCCAACAATCAGCTGGGAGCGAACCGGTTTGCCCCAATGATCAGATGGGCCCACTCATGCTATTTTCCTGCCTTTATCTTCTCAACTGATTTGTGTGGCAGAGCAGATGCTATGCTTCTCCTCTGAAGCTAAGATTTCTTCAAACTGTGCATGTGCGCAGAGCGTGCGATCACTAAACCGGTTGTTAAATCAGGAGGATGCCACCACTGATTGAAATGCTTTAAGTTTGGTAGGTATCTCCAAAGTCAGTTAGGAGAGTCTCAAACTTAATAGTTCTTTCAGAATTCAGAATCAAATGCAGGACCCAAAGCAAGTAATGAACACTTTTTGCAGTGTTTATTAGCATGTGCTGATGGGACACCCTAAAAGAATATTGAGAGATGGCCCACACACAATTCACTCATATTGATGCATCTGAAAATGGCAGACTAATGCATAACTAACAAATGATATAAGCATACATATTCATAGGTAATTGATGTCAAATTACTATAAATAAGTGAGCTCAAGTTACTAATTCTGCCTGCTTTCCTTCAGAAACCAAAGGAGGGGAAGGGTCTAAGGCAAAATAGTAATCAAACAATAAAACAGGAAGAAAACATAAATCAAAAGAAGGAGCCATGTTATAAAAATATTCCAATAAAAAACTAAAGACGAAACCACAAGCAATAAATCTTACTTTAAGATTCAGAGGTTTATTTCATGAGCAATTTGGAACATGAATAGCCAACATAGCAATGCAATAACACAACAAAACTTACATCATTAAACCATCATTAAACCAAGAGCCTTGGATAGTACAGTGGTCTAAAGCCCTGTTATTAACATCAGCTGCCTGCAATTATTGCAGGTTCGAATCTCACCAAGGCTCAAGGTTGACTCAGCCTTCCATCCTTTCTAAGGTAGGTAAATTGAGGACCCAGTTTGTGGGGGCAATAAGCTGACTTTGTATAAATATACAAAAGTATGAAGGCTATTGCTTAGCACATTGTAAGCTGCCCTGAGTCTCCGGAGAAGGGCGGCATATAAATCAAATTAAAAAAAAATTGTAATGGGGCCCAATGACACATAGCAGCTCCTACAGGAACTGCTATTGGACAAAGGACACCATTCCCATCTCAACACACATTTCTTATACCTTCTTTTTTACTGACATACACATTCCATAGTTTCACTTCCCTGTTCTTTCTTACATTCTTACTGACTACCACTCTCTGCAAACACCCGTGTACATCTCAAACCTCTATCCATTGGCTACTTACAGTTCCCTATTTCTCACAGTTTCAATGCTCTGATTCCAAATATATCTCAAAACTATGTACTTTGCAAAATCACTTTTCACATTTCATAGCAACAGCTCAGCAGGATTACAAATAGTTCTGATACACTTTGAAATCTTTCTATCTAAAACTTTGATTTATGTAGCTTTTTTAGGGCCTGCTATCCTTCTGAGCCTTCCAATAGGCTATTTGTCCATTTCTCACAGCCATTTTGAAAATGCCAGGCCCCCAAAATAAAACTTTTCCCATAGGAAATCTATGGGATTGTTGCAATGAGATAACAAACGTTGGCCTTATATCGCTTTATATCAAGTTGATTTAATCAAATCCACTCATCTAATAAATGATTTTCCTCACAGTCCTTTTCCCCCATTCTGATCTCAAAAAGGTCAAAATATGTATTTCACAAGAGAACAGGACTCTTATCCTTTGACTCTCCTGGAAATAGTAACTAAAAATCCCTACTAACCACTATTCTTGGCAGAGTAATTGGGATAATGCCAGCCAGAAGAGCTGGTAACTCTAGAGCCAAGTTTCACACCAACCTGTCCCAGGCAAACTGACATAATCCAATTCCAAAAACTTCTGGGGGGGATTGTTCTATGATTGGCTAATCTCAGGGGTCTGCAACCTTAAATAATCAAAGAGCCATTTGGACCCATTTCCCACAGAAAAGAAAACACTAGGAACCACAAAACCCTCCCCGTGCCTGTCTATTTCTTGAGCGGTTCTTCAGAACCTGTCAGAACCTGCGGAATAGCACCCCTGCCTTGTAGGTCATCTAGTCCAATCCTCTGCCAAAGCAGGAGACCCTACACCATTTCTGGCAAATGGCAGTCCAATCTCTTCTTAGAAGCCTCCAGTGATAGAGCTTCCACAACTTCTGAAGGCAAGCTGTTCCATTGGTTGATTGTTCTCGCTGTCAGAAAATGTCTCCTTATTTTTAGTTTGAATCTCTCCTTGTTCAGTTTCCATCCATTATTCTTTGGCTGGCCTTCAGGGGCCTTGGAAAATAGCTTGACCCACTCCTCTCTGTGGCAGCCCCTCAAATATTGGAACACTGCTATCATGTCTCCCTTGGTCCTTCTCTTCACTAGACTAGCCATTTGTATTACATGTGTGCAATTTTCAATTTGTGGTGAGAAAAGACATGTGTTCTTGTCATGGCAATTAAGCAATCATACCAGTGGTGAAATTCAATTTTTTTTTTACTACCGGTACTGTGGGTGTGGCTTAGTGGGCGTGGCAGGGGAAGGATGCTGCGAAATCTCCATTCCCACCCCACTCCAGGGGGAAGGATATTGCAAAATCTCCATTCTCACCTCACTCTGGGGCCAGCCAGAGGTGGTATTTGCTGGTTCTCCAAACTACTCAAAATTTCCATTACCACTTCTCCGAACTACTCAAAATTTCCACTGTCAGAACCTGCTGGATTTCACCCCTGGATCATACACAGTTGCTTCCCTGCAGATTGCCCTTGGTTTCCATGCCTGTAGAATGCTTGGTTGATCCACCGGTGCTTGGTGGGAGTGGACGCAGCATAGAAAATGTTTTGCCCTGGAAAGTTAAGGGTGGGTGAAAGTTTCTGCATGGGGGGTGGGAGAAACTGAAATAATACAAAGCACCTCCAAAAACTGTCCATAGAAAGAATGTTTTGAACACAAAATCCCAATTTGTTACCTTGACAGCAGAAAAAGATTCCCCAGGTGGAATGACACAATGGGTTAAGGTTAAAAAAGAGTTATTGATAGACAGACAGTCCATAGGATGGCCGTTTGAATCCTATACCTTGATGATCAACCTACACATTGACCAATGTAGATAAAACTTCTCAATGTGAAGAGGAGTAGCTGCTTTTCTCCAGCTGCTCCTCTTCCCATTGAGCTCTAGAAGATGCCCCAGAGAACAAATTGCCTCTCATTGTAATTATCACTATCTTGGTCTTGGAGATCTCTTCTGCTACTTCTCTTGTGACTGCCTTGGAAGTCAACAGTCTGAAGCAACAGGGAAGGGATATTGCAACACAAGAGGATAAATGCCTCATGTCCTGCTGAGTATTTTGCACAAGATGTAATATAGGAAGGGGCTGTGCTCTTGAATGTATCCTTCCCTCATCTCATCTTGTCAGGTGAAGCTTGGTTTGTCTCTGTCTGAATCAAGAAAGCCCCTGGAATTTCCATTTTGTGAGAGTGCTTTGAGATCTCCTAACTCTTCCTATCGTTCTTGTTTAGAAACTGAAAGGGGATTGATTCAGTCCTATGAATTATGTGCCTTCTGCTTCTGGTCTTCATGCTGTTAATGTCCCAGCCGGTTTCTGTAAAACTTAAAATGAAGTGCCTGCTGAGTTTGGAGCACCAGGATGGAAAAAAACCATGGAGCTATTACAAGCCAGGAGACCATCTGATTAGTATAATCATGTCTGCCACAAAAATATCACATACAACTTTACTTTTCAACACAGCTCCATCTGGTGAGTCTCACCGGTAAGTCATTCGGGGTGATGGAGTTGCACTCCCTCCATTTCCAGTTCTAACACGGTCCTTCTTTTCTTCTTATTTCACTTACTCCTTTATTGCAGGACCTGTCTGGCTTCCCAAATCATTTAATTTCCGTGGATTCTCTTTAGGTCTTATTTTGTGGGAGAAGCTCAAATTCAAAAATGGGGCTGGAAAAAAACCCTCCACATTTTCCTCTCCCATACAATCCTGCTTTCATTGCATAACTAATCATCTTTGTTTAAAGCAGTCATTGCAAATGGTGTAGTTGCCTCTGCCCAGCCCATTTCCATATGTTTATAAACATTCGCTGAAATCCAAAGCCTGATCATCCTAGGAATACAGCTTGATTTGTTTTTAGAGGGACACTTATAAAACATCTTTTTCTTTTTGTGTTCTACTTTAATGATCAAATGAATTTGAATTCTGGTTACTGGGCAATGAAAATTAGTACTGCTACAAACAGCAATAGGGACACAGTGGCTCAGTGGCTAAGACACTGAGTTTGTCGATCAAAAGGTCAGCAGTTCAGCGGTTCGAATCCCTAGTGCTGCATAGTGGGGTGAGCTCCTGTTACTTGTCCCAGCTTCTGCCAACCTAACAGTTCAAAAGCACATAAAAAATGCAAGTAGAAAAATAGGGACCACCTTTGGTGGGAAGGTAACAGTGATCTGTGCACCTTTGGCATTTAGTCATGCTGACCACATGACCATGGAGACATCTTCAGACAGACTGGCTCTTCGGCTTTGAAATGAAAATAAGCACCACCCCCAGAGTCGGGAACGACTAGCACATAAGTGTGAGGGGAAACTTTACCTTTAACTTACAAACAGCAATAGCACTTAGACATATATACTGCTTCATAGTGCTTTTTACAGCACTCTCTCAGTGGTTTACAGAGTCAGCATATTGACCTCCAACAATCTGGGGCCTCATTTTACTGACCTTGGAAGGATGAAAGGCTGAGTTAACCCTGAGCCAATCAGGTTCGAACTGCTGGCAGTGGGCAGAGTTAGCTTGCAGTACTGCATTCTAACCATTGTGCCATTACAAAAGATGTTGTAATGCTGATCTTTATCTCTGATGGAAGACTATCTCTACCCCATCTTCTCAACATTCACATATATTAAGTGGTGAAGTGTGATTCTTATTTGCCTCTGGTTTCGGATCAATATTGTCCTAAGACTCACTGGTCTCATGGAGAAAAAGAGAACTAAAACTATTTTATTGTTGTTGATGATGATACTGATATTAACTTGAACATTTTTTACACTAGTTTATCTTATGAAAGGTTAGGAATACTACGCTTTATTTTCAATATTCAAGAGGTCAGTAAGAATTCCGAGCTCCTGCACAACCTCACACTTGGCTACAACATCCATGACAATTATTTTAGCACTCTTGGCACTTCAGAAGCCTTGCTGGACATGCTCTCTACTGGAGAAGCCAATGTTCCCAACTACAGCTGTGGAAAGAAGGACCACCTTTTGATTCTCTTAGATGCAGCTGATAGGGACATCTCCATTCAGATGTCAACATTAGGAAGCATCTACAAAGTACCGCAGGTTTGTGTGTGTTTCTCTGACTGGCACAATGAGTGGTGTGGTAGTATGTGACCAATAAATCTAACCATATCTTCTCTATGGAATTCAAGAGCTGCTTTTTTCATCATGGTGATTATCCTGACTAAGGCTTGGGATCTCCAGTGGGCATGGGGCAAGAATCAAAATAGACATATAATCTCAACACAGCATCCTCATTGTTGTTGGGGCTTCATCTCCACCCTGATGGATGTGAGAAGAGACTTTGTCAAAGGGTCTTCTGTAGAACAGGAAGATGCAGCAGTGCTGAAAAGCCCATATTTTGTACACAAGCAAAGCCAAAATAGTGATATTTTCAATGGTTGAACAAATCCCAGATTTGTGAAAAGAATTGCAATGGATTATTTTACCTACTGATTAGATAGATAGATAGATAGATAGATAGATAGATAGATAGATAGATGGATGGATGGATGGATGGATGGATGGATAGATAGATAGATAGGATTCATAGTGACCACTAGCATCTATTAACCAGTTTATTAAAAAATACAACCATATTAGCAAACATGTTAACTATTTTTTTTAAAAAAAATAACATATTCATGATCAAATCCATCATAAAATGCTTGAAGAACAATGTAACCCCTAGAGAGGATGTTTTTTTTCTGAGTCAACTGTTCAAAAAATATCCCAAATAGCAGGGCCTTCTATTGGTAGATTGATTTATACATATAAATAGTACCGCTATATCCAGTTGGGTTAAAGATGGCAATAGTATTTTCTATATATAAAATAGGGAATAAAAAGCACCCTAGCAATTACTGGATCATTTGTGTAATAGATGTTGTCTATATAGGGTCCCCTTTAGTAGAGTTGAGACTGTAAAAGATCATTTCTTGCAGAAGAACCAGTAGCCTTTAGACAGAGTTAATTTTTTACTGGGTTTGTCTTACACCATCTAATTACAAGATACATCAGTTACAGGAAATAAGAGTTCTTTACCTTTATAGATCTCAGTGCAGTATACAGGATGAGATTGATTGCCCTTAAAATGCAACACAGACAGTTGATCCCAATGAAAGCCCTTTTTACAAGAACTTGTTTGAGAGTGTCGTTTTCAGTTCAATAGAGTTATGAGAAGAAGGATCAATACATACCAAGGGATAAGAGAAAAGTGATATTGTTTTTCAATCTAGAAATTAATAATTTATGTGAACTAATGAATGTCTCTGAAGTACATATGCCTAAGACTCTAAATACCTCTTGAAATGCCTTGTTACAAAGTGACATTATATTATGGTCATACTTGCAATTTAGGTTTCATGGCCTGTTAAGTGTCAGGGTTCCGACTAATGCCCTAATTAAATCATGAGCCTCAAGCCAAGCTTCAAATGAAATCCAGTTATTTATTAGGAGCTTCATGTTGGTACGTTCTAAGTGAAGCCAACTCTGACCTCACTTAATTCACGCCCTGGCTCTGACCTTGTTTACCCTTCCCCACAAAGTCTGTCATCAGGCACGTTCCCCAATGAAGCAATTTTGCAGGTTGTAGAGTCCCTCCCTCCGGCCACTGTGGGTATCCATGGAGATGACCTTGACATAGAGATGGCTGGAATGTGCTTTTGATTTGACCAAAGTGTGATTTCCTCGCTGCAGCTGTGAGGCTTGGTTCTCCATCACCCCTGCCTATGGTAGCTCAAGAACAGGTCAGGAATGCTTCATGAGTTGACATTAAGAATATTTGGTTCCTATTGTCATAATCATTGTATGATTATTATAAAACAAAATCAGTAGTTATGATCTTTGGGAAGGACATCGTAGCCTATGGTTATTAGCCCATTGGCTATTCAATGTTGAGCCAATAGAGCAAGTAACACTTTTTCTTTCTTTTTTTTTAATACATACTTTACTGAGTTTTCAAAATTAAAAAGACAGAAAGAAAAGAAAGAAAGAAGGGAAAAAAAGTGTTGACAAAATTCTATATGTCATTCGGAGATACAGTGTTTCTTATCAGGTGAATATCTTGTATCCAATCTACTTCATCTTAGGCTAAATTCCTCTCTATTGTATTTATAAACTATATATACATTTCATTAAAGCTATTTATATACAGAACATATCATTTACTTTTTCTTATTATTTAACCAATTGTACCAATTTCCCCATACTTAGTTATATTTACATGTCTCATCATCCATTAACAGACTCGTTATCTTCGCCATTTCTGCACACTCTAAGATTTTGTTTATTAACATTTCTTCTGGTAGTTGAGTTTTGCTTTTCCAAAATTTCGCTAACACTAATCTGGCTGCGGTTATTATCTGCTTTGTGAGTTGAGTTTTATTTTTGTTTAGGCCATCGCCTACTATACCCAAAAGAAAGAATTCTGGGGACAATGTTACCTCCTGATCTAATATTTCACGTAACCATTGTTGTACTTTGGCCCAGTATCTTTTTACCTCTGGGCAGGACCACCACATGTGGTAATAAGTACCAATTTCTTTACCACATTTCCAGCACTTGGGTGAGAGATTTGGAAACATTTTTGCTAATCTGGCTGGGGCTAGATGCCATCTATGTAGAATTTTGTAATGGTTCTCTCTATACGTTGCTGATTTTGTGATTTTAAAATTTCTATTCCATGCTTCTTCCCAGTCAGTATAGTTAATATTGTATCTGAAGTTTTTTCCCCAAATACTTAATTGATTCTTTGCAATAACCTCTGCCTTATCCTCATCCAATAAGAAGTTATATAGTTTAGTTAACATTTTCTTATCTACTCCCCAAATGATTTTATCAAAATTTCCATATTTCATTTCAATGCCGAGTTGGTCCTTATCTTTTTGGTATCTCGAATTCATCTGCAAGTAATTCCACCAATCTATCTTATAGCCTTGTTCTTTGAGAGTATCAAGTGGTTTAAGATTTCCATTTTCTTCTAAAATTTCTTTATATGTACCAAACTTAATAACTTCCGTTCTATTTGGGGCGGTCAAGGCCTCCATAATGGAAAGCCAGTTCGGAACTTTGGTGTAGATCCTCTGTCTGATTTCTTGCCATATTTGTATAAGAGTTTCTCTAATTTTATGTTTATGGAAATAGGATTTCTTCTTATTTTTCAAGCCCCCAGAGGTGAGGGTGCCACCCTTCTTGTAGGTCATGGCCTTCAATTGTTAGAATTCTCTTATTCCGTAAAGTGATCCACTCTTTGATCCAGATTAGTTTTGCTGCTTTTTGATAGGTTTCCCAATCCGGGAGTCCAAATCCGCCCATTTTTCTTTTCCCTTGTAATACTTTGAGTGAAATTCTCGATTTCTTTCCTTCCCAAATGAAATTCCTAACATATTTTTTCAGATCTTGGAAGTATTTTCTATCTAATTTTAGAGGGACATTTTGAAATAGAAATAAAATTTTAGGTAAAGTGTTCATTTTAATTGCCGCTATTTTCCCTATCAAAGACAGTTTTAGTTTTTCCCATCTCCTTAATTCCTCCTGTAAAAGTAACACCTTTTCATACCTAGGGGTAGTTTTCCCTGAGACTGAACCTTGGATCCTTCTTCATCAGAGGAACTTTTTTTAGAGAAATGGCACAAGATAATTTATTTCTTTAAAAGTATAGTTATCCGGCTTGCTTATTATAGTATATAAGGCCAAGATTACCCCCATACTCTTACATTAAACTGAACTTTGGGGCTTAAAACAACTATCATTACTAGAGTAAACCTAGTCCAGTGGTCGACAACCTTAAACACTCAAAGAACCATTTGGACCCATTTCCCACAGAAAATAAAATACCTGAAGTCACAAAACGCTTGCCTGACTATTTCCTGAGCAGCCACAAAACTAGCATATATTAGTTGAATTAAATGTTTGGTTTTCTTCTGAAACTTTTCTTTTCTTGGATTTATCCATGGTTGGCCTACCGGGGGTTGAAAAGCTCAATAAATTGCATACCAGCGAGTCACACATTGGTGGTTGTGACAGATATTTTGAGCGACAGGGAGCCACAGCAGAGAAATGAAAGAGCCACATGTGGCTCCAGACCACATTGTTGCTGACCCCTGACATAGTCACAACATCCAAGCAGTATCTTTAGGATGGATAAAAGTACTTCTGCAGCTGCCTCAGAGCTGAATTGGGAATTTATACAATTTATACATTTTTTTTCTTTTTCCAAAATCAGGATACATAATTATGGTTAGGACAGACAAAATTTCCATTAATGACCTCTTGGATTGTACAATTGACACGAGCTGTGGTTTCTCATGTACAACTGGCAAACAAGCTAAAATGTTTGCTCCACAAAGAATCCAGGATACAGAAGCAAAGACAGATACAGCCATCTTCAAAAATTACATTTTATTCAAACAAAACAGTTCAGTAGAAAACTGCACGTATGGATCTGATTGCATAAAATTATAGGAATGACAAAGAAATAGGACTTGCATTATTTATTCTTATACTTTTTTCACTTCATTGGTTTATTGTATTCCATTTTATATTCTGTCCTGTTAATATTTTGTATTTAATAATTTGCATCTTGATATGGCCTAATAGCTAATCAACAATAAGCTGTTCTAATTTGTTCACATCAGAACAATTAAATTTTGGATTTATTAAAAAAAATATTTTGTATTCAAACTGACCCCAAATATAACACAGCGCTCTTCATTGCTTTTTCAGATGACTTATATAACTCCTTCAGAGGTACTGAGTGATAAAAGTCAATTCCCTTTTTTCCATCCGATGCTCCCCAAAGAAGGGATCCAGTACCCAGCAATTGTCCAACTGCTCCTCCATTTCAGATGGACCTTGGTTGGTGTCTTTGCTACAGACACAGAAAATGGAGAGAATTTCATGAGGAATTTTACTCCTATGCTTGTCAGGAATGGAATTTGTGTAGCTGTATCTCAACAATTCTCAATAACTGAACATACAACACCCCTCAGGGATGCCCTCTCTAAGTGGAGACGAGTCAATGTCTTTGTTCACTTCACAGAATATGATTCCATTTTGGAAAGAATTCTTTCCTTCCATTTAATATTTGAAGTTTTGCCTGGACCTATTGAAGGGAAACTCTGGCTCATGACAGTCTTGGGAATATATCCTGTGACAAAGCACAGAAGTCTCAAATATGTCCACAGTATTTGGACCTTTATTAATCAGGAGAAAGAAAGGACAAAAGATGATATCTTTGAACCCTACTTCTTTCTAGATCTCCAGTTTGAAAATCAGTCATTTCACTGTTCTTTTTCAAAGCATGTCTGTTCTATGAAAGGACGGAAAAGATGCACCCAGAAATCACTATTGGAGACCCAAGAGAAAAGAAACAGGATCAAGATCAAGATCCACAATTACCCCTATGATTACAGTATCATTAAGACTCTGGCCCATGTTTTAAATGCTGCATATTCCTCCAGATCCGGGAGAAGGAAAAAGGATGAAGGGAAGTTAGGGGCTCCAAGGTTGCAGTTATGGCAGGTATGGGGACTCTATATGGATCCATTGAACATATTTCCTTTGGAGAATGAATCTAAAGAAGAAGGGCATCCATCTCAACCAACTCATGCAAAAAAAGCCATCAGATTTGGTCAATCTCTTTGCTTAAGGGATAATGTTTGAAAGACACAGTGAGTCACACGAGAGATAAATTTTGATGTTGTTTTTGTTGTTGTTGTTGTTGTTAGTTGCAAAGTTGTGTCCGACCCTTCGCAACCCTATGGGCAATGTTCCTCCAGGCCTTCCTGTCCTCTACCACCTTCTGGAGTCCATTTAAGCTCACGCCTACAGCTTCAGTGACTCCATCCAGCCACTTCATTCTCTGTCATTCCCTTCTTCTTTTGCCCTCAATCTTTCCCAGTTTTAGGCTCTTCTCCAGTGAGTCCTTCCTTCTCATTAGGTGGCCAAAGTATTTGAGTTTCATCTTCAGGATCTGGCCTTCTAAAGAGCAGTCAGGGTTGATCTCCTCTAGGACTGATCAGTTTGATCGCCTTGCGGTCCAAGGGACTTGCAGGAGTCTTCTCCAGCACCATAGTTCAAAGGCCTCAATTCTTTGGCACTCAGCCTTCCTTATGGTACAACTTTCAAAGCCATACATTGCAACTGGGAAAACCAGGGTTTTTTTTTTTATTTTGATGGGGAGTTTTATGTTTTGATGTTACACACTGCTGATCTTAAAAGAACATATGCATTTTAAAATAAATTCCTGCATGTTTCAGTTTGTGATTAGAAACCAGAAAATTTTACCTTGATACATTTTAATGAGATCTTGAGACCATTTACCTATCTTCTCCACAGGAATCCATGATAAAGTATTTCTAATTGATGGCTGCTTGGATTTTGAATTAAGCCAATCTATGAATTTTAGACTGAATTTCTCTAGTTCACTGGCTCAGCAATAAAACATCACCTCCTTTTACAATACTTTGCCTCTCATTCAGGCAGAAACTCATTTCTTAACATTCAGGTCATTTTATCATATTCCACAATTCTGAAATAACAGTGAACAGATCTTAAATGTTAGATCTTCTGTCTAACATCTTTCAATTATTGGAAGAGTGCTGTCTCCTAATTTCTGCAATCAAAAGACTTTGTTAGCTAGAAAATGTGCTCCCAGATTCCTTCATATTTTCCACACCTTAAGCCAATATGACTAGACTTGTTGTCTTTCCTCAAGGCTAAGAGCATCTCCTTTGATCTCTTCCTTAAATCCATTGCCATTCCATAAAGCAGATCCACGTTTTGTGCAAACTCCTCTCCAAGCTTTGGGCCTGCAAGGGAACCTGGTGCTTGAGTTGGGGTGTCCCCAAATCAGAACATTCACTTCTTGGGAGTCTTATAGCAATAGCACTTAGACTTATATACCATTTTACAGTGATGATAGATAGATAGATAGATAGATAGATAGATAGATAGATAGATAGATAGATAGATA
>WNWU01000165.1:134645-146230 GCA_012654045.1 Ptyas mucosa | reverse complement strand
ATAGAATAGAATAGAATAGAATAGAATAGAATAGAATAGAATAGAATTTTTTGTTGGCCAAGTGTGATTGGACACACAAGGAATTTGTCTTTGGTACACGTGCTTTCAGTATACATAAAAGAAAAGATATGTTCATCAAGAATCATAAGGTACAACACTTAATGATAGTGTACAAATAAGCAATCAGGAAACAATATCAATATAAATTGTAAGGATACAAGCAACAAAATTACAGTCATACAGTCATAAGTGGAAGGAGATGGGTGGTGGGAACGATGAGAAGATTAATAGTAGTGCAGACTTAGTAAATAGTTTGACAGTGTTGAGGGAATTATTTGTTTAGCAGAGTGATGGCATTCGGGAAAAAAACTGTTCTTATGTCTAGTTGTTCTGGTGTGCAGTGCTCTATAGCATCATTTTGAGGGTAGGATATATGACGAATGGAGGAATGTCTGTTAATACGGCCATGAGGAGAAATCCACTGTCAAGCCAGAAGCTGACCTGGCTGTGGCCATTTTCTTTTCTTTGCTGTTTCTGTTTCTATCAGGGTTTCTTTTCACAAGGCTTCAGATTGACACAGGCTGGAGTTGAAGTGGGAGGGTAGAGATAGATGGGGCTTTGTAGCCAAAACAAAATAGCTCTCTTATGAGTCAGAGGCATTCCAATTGCTGCCTGGCCAGGGAAGGAGGAGAGAAGTCATCAAGCAATCAGCCAGTATTCAGATTGGACAACTTTTACTTTTAATGTGGTGGAAAGCACTGGAATTTTCAGAGCTGTCTTTGCACCAGTTTGTGCCAAGATGATGTTTCCAAATAAAATTGTTCTTTGAGGAACCAACCTGCCTCGGAGTTTTATTTGTAATGGGGGCATTACTTGGAACCCTGACACCCACTGGTTCCATAATTTTTTTTTCTCAAGTCCATATCTCCAGATTTTACTAAGTAGAAAAAACTTTGCTTGCCATGCGATCTCCCAGAAGCAAAAGGGATGAACTAAATGAAGAATCTTCCTGTAGTTGTAGCTCCTACAACCATTTAGAAATAGTGACTTCATATTTGCCTAAGTGAAGCCCACAGACTACTTGGCTAATGTTGATGTCAACTTCCATTTTCCTTGGATGGTGAGTCCTAACATATTTTTTTTTGGTGTTCCTTGTTTTTCTGCTTAGTCTCTGCCTCAGTCCAAATGTGTAGAAAATTGTCATCCTGGATTCTTTAAGAGGGCTCGGGAAAGAGAGCTAACTTGCTGTTATGACTGCATTCCTTGTCCTGAGGGGACAATTTCTACTCAGGAAGGTGGGTGACTCTGTATTAGAGTTTGTTGCAGAAATTAAATCCAGAAAGCACACACAGGTAAACTGATTCAGCAGGATTCATAAACTTTTTAATATATACATATAATACATGAAGATAAATGTACAATACCAATATAGATTCTTCTTCAGCGTAGTAGCAGGTACAAGCAAAACACAAGGCAGGAGAGAACAGTTAGTTTCATTTCAGCAGAGCAGACAAGCCCAGGCTTGTTTCATTTCAGAGCTGAGCACAGAGCTTAAAGAAAGAGAGCCTCCTCTATACAGGGCTGGTAAGCTTCTGCACAGACTCAGTTGCCTAAACCACGCCTAGACTTCAGACTTAAGTTTCTGTTTCCAGATAAGCCTCATTGGCTGACCTTGTTACCATGTCTCCATTCAGTCCCCATTGGCTGATCTTTTGCAGTCTATAAATATTCATACTCTGACACTCTGGAGGGCAGGATACTACATTCTTCCAGAGCATTTTGATCAAGGTGCATGTTAAATGATACATCTAAGCTTCGATATTTTGTTTTTGTTCTTTATTTTCAACCTGCCCAATTCCTTCCATAATAGGGGGACTAAGAAATAGATCTTGAAGAATAAGGTAGGAAGAGATAGAAGGATATCGTGGATTATGCAAGATTACACTTTTCAAGGAATGGGTGGTACCATCATCTGTCCTGAAGGAGACAATAGTAGACAGCAACCCTTTCTCAGTTACAATTTTTGTACACCGTCCAACATTTTTAGAACAGTTTCTTGAAAGAATGGTTGTTTCTGAGGTAAAGTATCCAGGCTGATTGCTGAGTTACAGCACCAAGACGGCACTGGTTGCTCCTACAGATGACCTTTGAAGAGTTCTAGATGGGGGTACTGCAACCAGCCTGGCCATACTGGATCTCTCAAGAGGCTTTTGAAGCCATCAACCAAGTTATCCTTCTATCCTTTGGGGACTGAGAGTGGGAGAGATTGTTTTGCAATAGGCTCTCTTTCATAGCAGATGGTTTCAGTTGGTGTTGTTGTGGGATAAGATTTGAGCCCTAAGATCTCTTCTATGGGGCATTCCCAGTACATGAGTCTTTCTCTCTCTCTCTCGCTTTCTCTTTCTCTTACCCATGAAACTGATAGGTGAGTCATTTGTCACTATAGGTTGTTGTATCATCAGTACAATACTCATGGGCAGGCAGTTGATGCTCTTGTACTGCTAGTTGAGCATCTGAAGGCCGTAGCTATGGATGAGGAGGAATCAAACTGAATTTACACATGGTCCAGAATGCAATTGCAAGCACTGTGTTGTGTTCTACTACATTCAATTCTATTACATCTGTTTGAGTTCCATAGGTTCCCAGTTTCTTTCCAATTGCAATTAAGGTAAAGGTTCCCCTCACACATATGTGCTAGTTGTTCCCGGCTCTAGGGGGTGGTGCTCATCTCCGTTTCAAAGCAGAAAAGCCAGCACTGTCCAAAGATGTCTCTATGGTCATGTGGCCGGCATGACTAAATGCCAAAGCGCATGGAACGGTGTTACCTTCCCACCAAAGATGGTCCCTCTTTTTCTCCTTGCATTTTTTACATGCTTTCAAACTGCTAGGTTGACAGAAGCTGGGACAAGTAACGGGAGCTCATCCTGTTATGAGGCACTAGGGATTCGAACTGCTGAACTGCCGACCTTTCAATTAACAAGCTCAACATCTTTGCCACTGAGCCACTGCATCCCCATGAATTTAATTTAATTGCAATTAAATTCACCTTTAAAGTTCCTACTTTGTGTAGGATGAGGGTATCACTGGGATTTCTCTACATGGGGATATTTGCTTGTTTCACCAGAGCAGATATAATAGACAATGATCCATTCCATAAAACAGCCATCTTGTGGGTCCTTGGGAGTCATATTTCCTGTTGCAATTCCTGCCCTATTGAACACCCTTCCACTTGAATTCCAATAGGTCCCCACCCTTCTAAAATTCTGGAGATGTAATCCTTCTCAAAGATATTTGAATAAGAGGTTGGTGCAGGATGAAAATATGATGAGTTGCATCAGTGAAGGATACATATTTCTCATTTGGGCTTTATGTTTCATATTTTTTATAGTTGAATATATTTAGGGTGGGGGGGAGGTTTCTGGGCTGGAAGCTGCCCAACGATTTTTGAAGATAGTCAGCTAGATAAATGTTATATACATATATGCAGGCTCCTATTTACCATTAACTATGACTTTTCTGTTCCTCAGTATCAGGTGTCATCCAAGCAAGAAATAAGAATAAAAGAAATATTACTTTCTGTTTTGTCAGATGCTGAAAAATGCACCAGGTGCCCGGATGATCAATATCCAATGAAGAACCGAGTCCAATGTATCCCAAAAATAATAACTTTCCTGTCCTATAAGGAACATCTGGGTGTCATCCTGGTCTCCTTTGCCTTACTCTTGTTCCTAACCACAGGAATCATTTTAATAATATTCCTCAAATATCTAGAAACTCCCATTGTGAAAGCCAACAACAGGGATCTCTCCTACATTCTCCTGGTCTCCCTTCTGCTTTGCTTCTTGTCCTCCTTTCTCTTCATTGGCCAACCAAGGAAAGTCACCTGTCTTCTCCGACAAACACTGTTCAGCATTGTCTTCTCAGTAGCCGTGTCTTCTATATTGGCCAAAACAATCACAGTTGTGTTGGCCTTCCTTGCCACAAAACCAGGAAACCGAGTGAAGCGATGGTTGGGGAAGAGCTTGGCCAACTCCATCACTCTTTCTTGCTCTGCTGGCCAAATTTTCATCTGTGCTATGTGGCTGGGAATTTCTCCCCCATTCCCTGACTCTGATCTTTTTGCCCAGCCTGGAGAGATCATCCTTCAATGCAATGAAGGGTCTGTCACCATGTTTTATGTTGTCCTCGGATATATATGTTTCCTAGCTACCATTTGCTTTATGGTTGCTTTCCTGGCCAGGAACCTTCCTGGGGCTTTCAATGAAGCTAAGCTGATCACCTTCAGCATGCTGGTCTTCTGCAGTGTCTGGGTCTCCTTCCTGCCCACCTACCTGAGCACTAAAGGAAAATCTATGGTGGTTGTGCAAGTCTTCTCCATCTTGGCCTCAAGTGCAAGTCTGCTTGCCTGCATTTTCTTCCCCAAGTGCTACATTATCCTCCTAAGACCAGATCTAAACACTAAGGAGCATATCATGATAAAATTAGGGAACTGATAGTGACATTGTTTCTTAGGCTCATGGTGTTTAACTTTTCATTGCAGTTATTGGGCTTGCATGCTTTCTTTACATCACTTTGACAATTAAGTTTATTTAAAACTGAAGTAAATAAAAAATATGTAGTGTGTAAGACTACTGAAATTAAATTCCAAATGGTAAAATATTAATCAAGTGATATAATAAATAAATTAATAATTAAATCTGTCATGCAGAATGGAGGAAGGGATCCATTGTCTAAGGTGAGATGAATATTGAAATCTAAATCTCTTTCAACATTGTTCTTTCCTTCTCTCTATGACTAATTCTTGAAAGTAGATGAAGACACCAAGGTTGGGTGTCAAGAATATACAGATGACCTTCCCCAGTTATTTCTGCAGGTATTAAGTGACATCATAATCTTTGTGGGACCTCAGAATTCCATGATCTCAGTGTTGAGTCATCACTCAATGCAGGGGTCATAGCTGAAGTTGTCTGAGATAAGTTTGGTTGAACCTTGCTGGGTGATGCAATGTCCTTAGGAAATTTTGAAATGCAGTGAACCTTGCTGTTAGATGGATAGATGACTATTATGTCTTGAGGGGTCACGTCTTAATCCCATCACCCTAGAGCTGGAGGTCTTTTGTCTTGTAGATAGGCTGGCCCAATCTTTCTTAATGTGCACCAAACTATCTGCTGGGGGCAGGGAGCTGGGGTTCTGGGTTTTGTTTCCTTTAAGATTTTTATTTCTCTTTTAAGGGAAATATTTTATCCTGCCTTTTTAATATTTCCTAAAATATTTCATTCTTCTATGAGGGGTGAGTGCTGACTTTCTACACTCACTGCTCTACATATTGCACTGAGCCACCTTGAGAAATCTGGGAATTATATCAGAATGCTTTTTATAGACTATAGCTCGGCCTTTAATACCATTTTACCAGACATTCTCATTGAAAAACTGACTGACCTGAATTTCCCTCTCCGCACTTGTGACTGGATCAAAGACTTCCTGACTGATCGTCCACAAACAGCAAAGGTTGGTTCCTTTACATCTTCCACCCTGAAGCTCAGCACAGGCTCCCCTCAGGGCTGTGTGCTCAGCCCCTACCTGTACTCGCTGTATACACATGACTGCATATCCTCTGATCTATCCAACATCATAATAAAGTTTGCAGATGACACAACGATGCTGGGTCTCATAACTGAAGGGGGTGAATCAGCATACAGGGAAGAAGACCAGAAGGTATCCGCATGGTGCTCAAAAAATAACTTACATCTAAATACTAGTAAGACAAAGGAGATGGTGCTAGATTTCCAGAAGCACAGAGAGGAACCTGCCCCACTGTATATCAGGAGGGGCTGTGTGGAGAGGGTTTCCTCTTTTAAATTCTTGAGAGTATTTATTAGTCAAGATCTCACCTGGAAAAACAACACGTCCTTGGTGATTGGCAAGGCCCAACAGAGACTTCATTTCCGTAGAGTCCTGCAAAAAAAACCTGGTGGAACAATGGCTGATGACCTCTTTCTATCAGTCCACGATTGAAAGTGTCCTCACATACTGCATTACAGTATGGTATGCTGGTTTAATGACTGTGGGCAGGAAGGGACTACAGAGAGCGATCAATTTGGCACAAGAAACCATTGGTTACCCTCTAACACCACTGGATGACATCACCAGGCATCGCTGCTTTAGCAGACTAAGAAAGATACTCAGAGATGATTCACAACCTGGTCAGGGTCTCTTCGCTCTTCTACCATTGGGCAGAAGACATTGAAGCATAGCCAGCCAAACAAATAGGTTTAAAAATAGTTTCTATCCTTGGGTTGTCAGACTCTTAAACACAACCACAATCACTCCATGAACACGCGGAAACGTATTACTAGTTTTTCTTTTTCTTTCTTTTTCTCCCCCCCCCCCCAATTACTTGCATAGGGATTATTCTTTATACTATTTATGTTGTTTGTATTTTTTGTCATGGATTGCACCAGTGTGGCTAAATCCAATTTCATTGTCTACATAATGTACAATGACAAGAAAGGCTATACTATACTATACTCACATAAATTCTCCATCCTCAAGGTCAACACCATTGACTGACAAAAAGTAAATATTACACACACACACCCTCTTCGGAGTGAAGCCATGTCTTCCTCTCTGCTGATGTACTGCCCCAGCTACAGACCCCAAAGAACGCAGCACACACAAAGTCTGTACAAACCGTAGTTTACTAAATTAAATCAGTCTTTTTCAAATAAAGGCTGTTAATTAACTTTCTTAACAGCCTACAAGAATCCAAAGAATAAATAATCATAATCTTACTATGGTTGGCAGAAAGCCCAGAAGAAATTTGCAGAGAACTAAGATCAAGACACGAAGGAGAGTGAACGAAGTTGTTCCCTGCAAATTGCCTCAGTCATCATCCTTCCTTAAATAGACTAAGGGAGTGGCCAATTAGCTCAAGCTTTACTCTCGAGGAGACCTCCTCCTGAGGAGCCACTCCTGCCTTTTGGCAGCTCTGCGTGCCCGTACATCGAGAAGAGGCTCCTCCTCTTCTTCCTCTTCACTTATGGGAGCTTCTGGAGGTTCTGAAGGCCCTTGCTGAATCCCCGCCTCTAGCACCACATCTTCTCCAGCCTCCTCATTGTTCGACTTGAGTGCCAGCTGCACAGGCTGCTGGCGCAGCACCACACCAGCCTCCTTGCTGTCGGAATCAGCTACTAGCTGCACAGGCCGCTGATGGGCCACAACAGCTGGATCCTGTGTGCCCTCCAGAAGGCAGGTTGAGTTTATGTGCTTTTTGGGGAAAATAGAAATGTGGCTCTATAAAAGCAATTATATCAAATGAACTTTGCCACTGCCTCAAGCAGCTTGCACTGTGCGCACTTTGGAAGACCCTGAATTTGATCCACATATATATATATTTATAATAATATGCACCAAAAAATGTCAAAGAAATCCAGGGTTTGCCTGCCAAGTCTGTTTTTCACAGAGGAGCTTGCAAAAGAGTCATCTAAAGTTGGTCCAAGGTCAACATTGGTCCAAAATCAAAGTGTCAGCCAGTCTAAGTGTCTAAGGTTCAAGAGCAAAAATCATACACAGGGATCACATTTGAGCATTAAATGTCGTTTCCAGAAAAGAAAAGAGAGGGAACTCAGTCTCTTCTATGGGCCGACACTCCTCGGAATGTTGCTGCAGTGCAGCCAACTGTCACTGGTTGGAATCTTGACTCTGTTGCTAGGCAACTAACTTAGCAGAACTTCCCTTTTGCTCTCCTTCCTCCTGGGCCATGACAAATCAACTTCTTTTTCTTGTGCCATAGTCATCATCGGATGTTGGCTATCATGTTGGCAATCCTATTTTTGTCAACAGCTGCACAAAAAAGTGCTGCTGAGTTTTATCCAAACAGTCCCTTAGGTTTTAAAGCCATGATGTTCTTCTTCTGCCTGGACCTCATTTGCTTTCAGTCTTTCCCTGGAGGATTAAGTGAAGGATGCTGTATTTTTCTGGGTGTCGCATCACATGTCCAAAATATTCTAATTTTCACTTTTTAATGGCTTTGATGACTTCCCTTTGCTTTCCCAGTTAGCTTATCACCTCATTTGTGATTTTGTTAACCCAGTTTATACATAACAACCATCTGTAAATCCATGTTTCAAATGCTTCTAATCTCTTCAAGTGGTTTTTCTGTCAGAGACCAACTCTGTATTCCGTAGAGCAGGATAGAAAAGATGTAACATCTGACAAGCCTGATTTTCAATCTTAGGCTTATGTCGTGACCGCAGAAGACCTTTTTCATTTTGAAGAATGAAAGTCAACAAGAAGTCAACATCTCAAGAGCCAAAATAAACAACAAAGAGGACAAAGAGCAATCTTGTCTTATCTTCTTCTAGATATCACATTGTTTAGTTAGATCACCATTAACCATAATTTGAGTCTTCTGAAACCTATAGAACAACTTAATTTCTTATTTTTTTGTTGTAAAAGTACATATCTTTTAACACTTAAAATTCAAATTTATTTATTTATTTTTTCATATTTTTAACCACCCGTCTTCCTCAGATTGCCAGATTGTTTCCTTTGCATCTAGGAATATTAAACTAGCTTGTTTTTTCATTACGTTGTTGTGCAGCTCTCACATTGTCTTTTGTCATTTAGGTAAGAATATACACTGATCTTCATGAATAAACTTTTATAATTTGTTTCATAATCAATCTATCAAAATTAACATAAACACTTTATAATTATGATTCAATAAGGAAATTTGTCTTTAATTCTTATTAATTTTCCTTAACATAGCGTTGCCTTTAATTTCAGGCTTCCTTATTAGCATTTTAACACATGATATTAGCACTTTTAACACAACAGTCTAGACTTCTTTTTAATGTTAAGAAAGCATTTTTTTTCTCTTTCGTTTCTTTGGTACTTGTGAAAACAAGAACCAAATTACATCAGAGTGTAAATATTCTGAAAGTCCTTGAATATACTTGCAAATTTCAATAAACATAGAAACGCAGCTGGGAAATTTAAGGTAACCCAAACCCATTTAAGATGACATAACTTGTCGAATGTTATGTAGAATCAAAATTTTCTCTTGTTCAAGTCTCACGGTAATCAGTGCTTTTTATTGTTTGATCATGTGCTTTCTGATATATCACAAATATCAAATGTATGTATCATTTGTTTCTGTACCCTATAAAACTTGAAACCCGCCCCCCTTAATAAATGCTTTTGACTTTGCTTCAATTTCTGACTGATTCCCATTTTGACCTTTGCAAAACTAAAAGTCTCTACCTCAAATTCAGGCATCAAGTTCTTATCAGCTCCAGGCCAAACTCAGGATACCTGACTTTGGAGCCAACACCTTGACTCTGGAGCAGGATGCAGTAGATGCCACTCTTTCAACAATACAGTTTTTATAATTACTTCTCCATAAGCCTATCTTGAGCCAATCCCTCTTAAATAATCTATGACCTTATCCATGTTACTTGAAATCACCCAATATTACTTAGCATCAGTATTATCTAGCACCAATCAGCACATTTTTCCCTAATCTCCAGTGGCAATTAGTACATTATACCATAATTAATACACTGATCCTCAAGTTCCTCTTCTCCCAAACTGTTGCCCTTATCCCATACCGTATTTTTCAGAGTATAAGACACACCTTTTTCCCCCAAAAAAGAGGGTGAAAATCTGGGTGCGTCTTATACTCTGAATGTAGCCCCGCCCAGCTTCTCAAAGGGAGGTTACAGAGGCTGAAAAAAGCATCAGAAATGAAGCTTCAAAAAAGAAGCCCCCAAACAGCTTAAAAAAAAAAAAGTATCCAAACAGCTTCAGAAAAAAAGCCCCCAAAAAGAGCTTCAGAAAAGAAGCCCCCAAATAGAGCTTCAGAGGCTTTTTTTTTCTGAAATTCTGCTTCGGAGGCTTTCAGAGGCAGAAAAAATAGTTTTTTTCTGAAATGGAGTTTCAGAAGTTTCAGAGGCAGAAAAAAAAGCAAAAAAAAAAAAAAAGCAAGGCACAGAGCTCACAACCAAGGAACCTGTTGCTAAAATTCACCTCTGGGAACAGCTGATTGGAGGCTGATCCACCTGACAATCAGCTTTTTTCTTATTTTCCTCCCCAAAAACTAAGGTGTGTCTTATACTCTGAAAAATACGGTAAGATGTCTGAGGTTTTACTTCAGCAACCATTCTTCATGACTTTTCTTTTGTAAGCATTCTTGACCATCCTTGCAGACTACCAAGTTACTAAGTATCAATGCCCACCTGCTTTTAGATTTTAGCTTCTCAATATAAAGATATTAGGGGAAGGGGACTTTTAGCCTTTCCATCAGTTCCTGCCCAAAATCTGGACCAAGGAGAACCAATAGAAATCTAGGAACAAATCAGGATTAGCAGGTGTGTTGTTCACCTTGTTTCAGTTGGACATGCTCAGATTCAGATCTGTTGGGCTGCTTCAATTTAATATCAAGGTTTATCAATGCATTTTCTCTGCATTTTGTTCTCAGTGCTCCTCATTTTCCTATTTAGCCCCCTGTACTTTATACACTGCATTCGGTCCTCAGTGTTTTTAATCTTCCTATTTAGCCTCTTTCCAAATTCATAGGTGCTTCAGGGAGGAGATCAGCCATTTTCAAATTCCTGTTTTATTTCTGCTATTTATATACCCTTCCCCAATTCTGAAAGCCAAGGACCTCGGAAACAGCCCTTTTTTGTCATAACACTTGCCCTTTGATGTTAACTGAGTCCAGCAGACATTGCAGAAAGTTAAGATTCAGAAGGCAGTAGGCCCAGATAATATCCCTGGGTGTGTTCTTAGAGAATGTGTCAGGGGTGAAATCCAGCAGGTTCTGACAGGTTCTGGAGAACCGGTGGCAGAAATTTTGAGTAGTTCGGAGAGCTGGCAAATACCACTTCTGCCTGGTCCTAGAGTGGGGTGGGATTGGAGATTTTGCAATATCCTTCCCCCAGGAGTCGAGAGGGAATGGAGATTTTGCAGTATCCTTCCCCTGCCATGCCCTCCAAGCCACATCCACCAAGCCATGCCATGCCATGCCCCCCAAGACACACCCACAGAACCAGTAGTAAAATTTTTTGAAACCCACCACTGCAGTGGTTCCAACATATTTTAAGACAGCCATTATTTTGCCAGTGCCAAAAAAGTCTACAATTACAGCTCTCAATGATTATCGTCCAGTTGCCCTTACATCCATCATTATGAAATGTTTTGAGAGGCTGATAAAGGACATTATTGTATCCAGCCTCCCTCCAGCATTTGACTCACTTCAGTTTGCTTACCTTCCAAAACACTCCACCGAGAATGCTATTTCTTCTGTTCTCCAGCTGAGCTTGGCACACTTAGAGGAAAGAAACACTTATGGGTGAATGCTGTTTCTTGATTTCAGTTCAACATTTAATACAATCATTCCTCGGCATCTAGTTGACAAAGTGGCCTTCTGAGGCTTTAATACTCTTTTGTGCAACTGGATTTTTGACTTTCTTATTGACAGGCCCCAGTATGTGCGAGTTGAGACTAATATTTTAAACACCATTTTCTTGAGCACAGGTTCTCCTCAGGGCTGCATTCTAAGTCTGCTGTTGTTCAGCCTGTTC
>WNWU01000165.1:107743-129645 GCA_012654045.1 Ptyas mucosa | reverse complement strand
CTACCCAGGAATTGTCCAACTGCTCCTCCATTTCAGATGGACCTTAATTGGTCTCTTTGTTTCAGACACAGAAAATGGAGAGAACTTCATGAGGACTTTTACTCCTATGCTTGTAGGGAGTTATATTTGTGTTGTGATATCACAACGATTCTCAACAACTACAGATACAACAGCCCTCAGGGATGCCATCTCTAAATGGAAACAAGTCAATGTCTTTGTTCACTTCATAGAATATGTTTCCCCTTTGGAGAGAATTCTTCCTTTCCATTTAATACTTGAAGGTTTACCAGGACCAATAGAAGGGAAACTTTGGATCATGACATTCTTGGGAATGTATCAAATAAAAAAGAACAGACATTTAAAATATGTTCATAGTATTTGGACCTTTTCTTTTCAGGGGAAAAAAAGACCAAAATATTACATCTTTGAACCCTATTTCTTGACAGATCCCAAGTTTGAAGATCAGTCTTTTCACTGTTCTTTTTCAAAGCACATCTTTTCTGTCAAAGGCCGGAGAAGATGCACACAGAAAGCACCACTGGAGACCCAACTGAAAAGAAACAAGATCTGGGTTCGAAATGACCACCATCTTTACAGTATTGTTAAGACTCTTGTCCATGCCTTGAATGCTGCCTATTCCTCCAGATCCAGCAGGAGATGGAAGAAGGAG
Source organism: Ptyas mucosa (assembly GCA_012654045.1). Lineage (NCBI taxonomy): Eukaryota > Metazoa > Chordata > Lepidosauria > Squamata > Colubridae > Ptyas > Ptyas mucosa. The sequence goes on along the minus strand of WNWU01000165.1, from coordinate 128,975 downwards.
AAAGATGGTTTGGGGGCTTTGAGGATGAAGCCATGGCAGGTAAGGGGACCTTACAAGAATGTATCAAGCTTAGTTCCTTTGAAAAAGAACCCAAAGGAGAAGGAGGGGAACCTTATTAACCTACTTGTGTTACAAAAAGAACAACAGGTTTGACCCAATCTCATCTTCCAAAAGTGGACACCATGACAGATTAATTTTGATATTAAATAATGGTTTAAAAAAGGATGTATACATTTTTAAATAAATTCCTGTACATATGGATCTGTCATTAGTATTGCAGAATTCATAAATCCGAAGGAGATCCTGAGATCATCTAGTCCAACTTCTTTTTGCAGGAATCCCAGTTAAAGTTTTTCTGACTGTTGGTCTTTGAATTAAGACAATCAGTGAAAGGGAGTCTAAACTTCTCTGCTTTACTGGCTCAGTTCTAAAACTGTGTTTCCTTTTAGGATGTTTGTCCTATTACTCAGCCAGAATCTCTGTTTGTGTAACTGAATTCATTTCTCCATGTCCAACACTCTGGAGTAACTTAGAACAGATCTTCAGCTTCTTGCAAAATTGCTTTCAATAAATTTATGGACATTCTCTTTGTTTGTTTGTCCAATTTATTTGTGACCTGCTATAGAATGTTCCCTAAAAATGATAAATTTTGTCAATTTTATTTCTTCAAAGTAAATTGACATATATATTGTCAATATATGATCAACAATTTTTTTTTGCTGAATCTTTATTTTTCATTTTTAAGGATAGTGATGAAGCTTATTCTCCCAATTCAATATATTTGCAAATTAGACAATCATAGAAAAAAAAAGATTCAAATGAAAAAAGACAACATTGGTTAAGTAACTAAATTTACTGCTTTTTAAAATTCTTGGATGTTTCCATTCTAGTTTCACTCTTTTTTGGAGAATAATGAGTTTTACAATATTTCCCTGTTGAAACTGTACATGGACCAAAATGGAGATTTGGCAGCTGATCTGAACTTAAAGGGCTTGGTGGTTCTCTCCAATAATGATCCTATTGAAGAGCAATTGGGGAGTTTTGAAAGGCAGAGACTTATTATTAACGAAGATGCTGTTTCACGGCTAAAATTGCTCAACAAGGTGGGATAATTATTGTTGTGTTTTCTCTATTTGCCAAAGCCTTTGGACCTAATTCAAGTGGGCTGAGTCTAGTCACCAAGGTGGATGACCTTCACTGAGAACTAAATGTGGGAGTATAATACTTATAGCAATCTTAGTCTGCTTGGAAGGATTCAGTACTATTGATCAAGGTCCAACATGAGATTTTTTTTTCTTTGTATCCCATTTGTAATCAGGTAGCTGCTTAAAATGGTAAGAATAGAATAGAATAGAACAGAACAGAACAGAACAGAATTCTTTATTGGCCAAGTGTGATTGGACACACAAGGAATTTATCTTTGGTGTATATGCTCTCAGTGTACATAAGGAGAATAAAATACATTAATCAAGAATAAAAAGATACAATACTTGTTGTTAGTCAATTTTACTAATAAGCTATCAAATCATACTAGGAAACAAGTAAAAACAATATAAATTAAAAGATACAAGCACATGGTTATAGTAATAAGTGGGAAGAGATAGATACTAGTGAGGAAGAGAAGAATAATAGTAATACAGTCTTAGTAAATTATTTGACAGTGTTGAGGGAATTAGTTGTTTAGCAGAGTGATGGTGTTTGGGAAAAAAACTGTCCTTGTGTCTAGTTGTTCTGGTGAGCAATGCTCTATAGCGTCATTTTGAGGGTAGAAGTTGAAACAATTTATGTCCAGGATGTGATTCCCATAACCTCATGTCATCCTTGCCCAAGATTAGCCAAAAAAAAAAGAAGAAGAAAAAGAAAAAGAAAAAAAAGAGAGAGAAGGCAATTTGGTTGAGCAGTGCCCAGGTTTTCACCAAGGAAAATCCCATCCAAGAGCATCTAATGAATTTTGAAAGACAGAGTCTTATCATCAACAAATATTCTCTATCATGGCTAAAGTTGATCAATATGTTGGGGCAAATATTTGTGTCTTTTTCTTCCAAAGCCTGAGAATCCATTTCAAGTGGTTAAAGACTAGTCCAAAAATTGGGGTAACTTTCATTGAGAATTGAACATGTGGAGAAAACCTTTATAATTTTCTTAGATCGGGATTCAGTGTGCACAGTTCTGTGTGCACAGCCCCTTTCTTGATCGGGATTCCATGTGCACAGTCACTCATGCCCTTGTCACCTCTCGCCTGGACTACTGTAATGCTCTCTACATGGGGCTCCCCTTGAAGAGCACCCAGAGGCTTCAACTTGTCCAGAATGCGGCCGCGCGGGTAGTTACGGGACCATTTCAAATTAGTCAGAGATTTCCTATTTACCTGAATGGAAGCCCAGCAAATATTTTACAAATGTTCATGTCCACCTCCATTTTCCATGGATGATTAGTCCTAACACACTTTTCTTTGGCACTTCTTGTTTTTCTCCTTAGTCTCTGCCCCTATCCAAATGTGTAGAAATTTGTTGTCCTGGATTTGTCAAGCGGGTTCAGGAAGGAGAGCCAGTTTGCTGCTATGACTGTGTTCCTTGTCCAGAGGGGACCATCTCCACTCAAGAAGGTGGGTGACACCAAATAAAAGGGAAGGCCTTGTGAAAGTGGATTAATCCAGAGAATTTCCATGGAAGTGGAAGATAAAAGATAGATTGAAACTCAATTGTGTGTGTGTGTATGTGTGTGTATAATTTATATTTGCTGATAAAGAAATAAAAGGAGTCTAGTATAGATCTATTTCAAGCTATTTACCTCTCATCAGCTAGCCATACCCTTACTCGGATATTTGTTTCTTCTTTCTATGGAAATACTAAGAAATGCATCTTGAAAATTATTCATGGTATTAATTATTGTCCCTAGAAAGTATAATCTTGAAAGGTAAAAGGGTAGAATATTAAAGAAATATTGCTTGTGGGTTTTTACAGATACAGAAAAATGCACCAAGTGCCCAGATGATCAATATCCAAATGAGGACCGAGTCCAGTGTATCCCCAAAGTTATATCCTTCCTGTTTTACAAAGAACATCTGGGGATCATTCTTGTCTCTTTTGCCCTACTCTTGTTCCTAACCACAGGCTTTGTTTTAATCATATTTCTTAAATACCAAGAAACTCCCATTGTCAAAGCCAACAACCGGGATCTCTCTTACATCCTCCTGGTTTCCCTCCTGTTTTGCTTCTTGTCTCCTTTTCTCTTCATTGGTCAACCAAGGAAAGCTACCTGCATTCTCCGACAAACAGTTTTCAGCATTATCTTCTCAGTTGCCATTTCTTCTCTCTTGGCCAAAACAATTACTGTGGTGCTGGCTTTCTTGGCCACAAAACCAGGAAACCAAGTGAAGAGATGGTTGGGGAAGAGTTTGGCCAACTCCATTGTCCTTTTTTCTTCTGCTGTGCAAATTATCATCTGTTCCATTTGGCTGGGAGTTTCTCCCCCATTCCCTGACTCTGACTTCCACTCCCAGCCTGGAGAGATCATTCTGCAATGCAATGAAGGGTCCGTTGTCATGTTCTACATCACCCTCAGCTATCTGGGCTTCCTGGCTGCCATTTGCTTCATTGTGGCTTTCCTGGCCAGGAATCTCCCCGGGGCCTTCAATGAAGCCAAACTGATCACCTTCAGCATGCTGGTCTTCTGCAGTGTCTGGGTGACTTTTGTTCCCACCTACCTGAGCACTAAAGGGAAATACATGGTGGCTGTTCAAGTCTTCTCCATCTTGGCTTCCAGTGCTGGTCTGCTGGGCTGTATCTTCATTCCCAAGTGCTACATAATTATTCTGAGACCAGATCTGAATACAAAGGAGCAGCTTACAACCAGAAGAAATGTAGAAATGTGAGACAGGAGAATGTCAACTGTCAACATGTTCCAATACCTAAACCTAGAAAATGATCCAAATTGCTCAAGTGTATAATGAACAACAAAGATGGCCTCTTGAATGATTGTATGGAGGCACTTTATGTGTTCAAACAATGAAGATCAATGAGAGAGTCATCCAATCAGTACCTTATTACACTCCTACCCTGGACAGCAAAGAACTGAATGAATAGGATTGGGACTTGCACACAACCCAATTTTTCCCCATTGGAAACGGCAAATGTAGCTGATGTATTACCCTAGTAATCCACTTTTGGCAGTGGGTGAAAATGGAAAAAGAAAAAGCAGAAGTGTAGAGTATTTTTTGTTTATGATGCCTCAAATCCAGCATAAAATCCCAGCTAGCTGTGGTGATCCAGACTTTGTCACGAGTGGGTGCTTTCATGACCTGAAACACTTTCTGCATAAGGAATACTCCATGTATGAAGGAACTTGGCTCTCCAAAATAAATAAAGACATTGTCTTGCTTCCACTTGAAGAATTTTTGTATATCAATATGTGCATTTATGGCAACCACAGAGATGGTTTGTGACAAAACCACACATATTTCATTCCTTATCAGCAGGAAAGTGAAGGTTCTCATGAACATCATCAGTGTCTGAAGCAACAAGTTTGATTAAAGTCCATCTGAAATGGTGGAGGAGTCTCACAATCCCCCAATACTGAGTTTCTACTGAAGGGACAGTCCGATAGAAAAAGGGGAATTGAGTTTTATCACTTAGCACATGCAAAGCAAAAGTAAAACTGATCTGAAAAGGAAAAAGAGAGATTGATTTTTTTCTGTTTGGTCAGATTAGGGCCAAAATGTTAACTGAGTGTTAAAACGTTTTTTCTTCTTGGGAAAAGGTAGCCCAATTTTTGCCAAAAAAAGAGAAAGTTTTATATGGAAGCTGCTTCCCTTGTCAATTCATAAGCTCTAAAGCAGGAATCTCATTTTCAGAGGTCATTTCTCCACTAATGCTTGAGACTTCTGGAATTATCCGACAGGTACTGTGCCAAAGGTGGACTGGGCTTTTACCACCTTGACAATGGCCAGTTGAGGCTTTGAAGATGCTATCATTAAGGGGGAAATGACCACAATTAGGTGTCATGGGTCACCAATCGACATTGGAAAGTTAGACTCTTGACATTTCACTCCTATCTCAAATTTAGAATGGACAGAAACACCTGAGGGAGTTTGTAGGTAGCCAGCATGGTTGAAATCTGGATGGAGATGTCCATGCCAATCCCTTCAAGAAGAGCAAGGATGCTTCTCTGCCTTCCACAGCGGTAGTTGGGAATGTTGCACTAATTAGCTGCACTAATATTTCTTGATGTGAACGTAGCATTCAATACTATTAATTGGGGGAATTTTTTTGGGTTTAAATTTGGAAAATCTGGGCTTGGGAAATAATTTTATCAAATACATAAAATTCCTATACAGGTCAAAAGCAACATTAAGTATCATTAAAGGAGTCTTGGCTGAAGCATTTGAAATTCAGAAAAGGACAAGACGAGGTTGCCCACTTCCACTTCTGTTGCTTATCATTCCAGCTTTAGAGAGTCTTAATAGAGACTCTCTAAAGTCTCTCAGATGAGAGAATAACTGTTTTGCTGAAGGAAGAAACAATGAAATGCTGATTTATGGATGTGATGTTTGAAAAAAGTGTGGACTGAATAAGGGGTTGAAGGGATTTATATGACATCTAATAGAGAAGAAGGGTAACATGCTTGTAAATATATACTGCAAGAAAGGTTGGAAGTTATTTATTTCTTGACTTATGTTTTTCTTACTATCTTTCTTACTGTAGAAAGTTAGCACCCACCCATCTCCTAGAAAAATAAAATTAAACATTGGCATCCTTCCGTCTCAAGAGACTATGTATCGTGCTCTGGAAAGAGGTCCTAAAACAGCATCTAGTGTGACTAAAAAAGGCCTATTCGAGAGTGGCAATCCCTTCCACACTGAGAGCAGATACATTCTGTCCCCTGCCCAGTCCCCAGATTTTGCTGGTTTGGGACTGCCTCTTTGCCTCTGCCTGCTGAACAAGTGTCTCTTCGAATTGGAGAAGGTCATGCTGCGTCTTTAGCCTCCAGGCTGAATGATCAGATGTCAAGGTTTCCCAGTTGTTAATGTCCATTCCCAGGGCCTTTAGGTCCCTTTTGCAGATATCCTTATATCACAGCTGTGGTCTCTCTCTGAGGCATTTCCCCTGGATTAATTCTCCATACAGGAGATCTTTTGGAATCCGACCATCAGCCATTCTCACAACATGTCCCAGCCAGCGCAGATGTCACTGTTTCAATAGTGTATACATGCTAGAAATTCCAGCACATTCCAAGACTGCGCTATTTGGAACTTTGTCCTGCCAGATGATGCCAAGAATTTGTTGGAGACAGTGCATATGAATGGTGTTCAACTTTCTCTCCTGCCTTGCATAAAGGTTCTAAGACTCACTGCAGTACAAGAGTGTGCCCAGGACGCAGGCTCTATAGACCTGGATCTTTCTATGTTCTGTCAGCTTCTTATTAAGCCATACTCTCTTTGTAAGTCTGGAAAATGTGGTGGCTGCTTTACCAATATGTTTAATCAGCTCAGTATCTAAAGAGAGAGTGTCAGAGATAGTTGAGCCGAGGTACACAAAGCCATGGATGACCTCCATGAAGGTTTTTGACTTGGTTAGCAGGGACAGCCTTTATAAAATTCTCCCCAAGATTGGATATCCACCTCAGCTCCTCAACATCATCAGGTCCTTTCATGAGGAAATGAAGGGCACTGTAGCGTTTGATGGCTTAACATCAGATTCCTTTGATATTTGAAGTGGAGTGAAGCAGGGCTGTGTCCTCTCGCCAACTTTATTTGGGATCTTTTTTGCTGTCATGCTGAAACATGCTTTTGGAACTGCAACAGAGGGTATTTACCTCCAGACCAGATCAGACGGAAAACTCTTTAATCTCTCTAGATTGAGAGCAAAGTCTAAGGTCCAGCTGAAATGCTTACGGGATTTCCTCTATGCTGACGATGTTGCCATCACTGCTCACTCTGCTGAAGACCTTCAACAATTTATGGACAGTTTTAGCAAGGCCTGCCAAGACTTTGGATTAACAATCAGCATGAAAAAAACACAAGTCATGGGTCAGGACGTGGATTCACCTCCCTGTAATACAATCTCTGCATAAGAACTAGAGGTCGTCCATGAAAAATAAAATATTCTAGGAAATATTAAAAAGGCAGAATATTACATTTCCCTGGATGAGAAAATGAGAAACATGTTTTTAAAGACAAAGCAGCTCCCTGCAGCTCCCTGCCCCCCTTCTTCAGCTCCAGGGTGATGGGATTAAGACCTTCACCCTCAGGACATGATAGGATTAGCTTCATTACCTCATCACCCAGCAAGATTCAACCAAGCCTGAGACTCAAGACAATCTACAAAGTTACCCCTGCATGGCCCCATGGGAATCTGACAACCAATCAGGATACCTGCCCTTACACAGGAACTGGAAGCTCCAAGGCAGGGCTCAAGAGAGGATATAAATCTCTCTCTTTCTCTTTATCTATCTCCCCCCCCCCCATGTGCTCGATTGCCCAGGACGTCAAGCCATGCGGTCCTGTCCACCATTAAACCATCTTTCCAAACAGCTTCCAAGCTTCCAGTGTCTTTCTCCCCACTTGGAACTGAACCCAAATGAACATTTCTTCCAACATTATTTTGGGTTTTTTTTGCAATTTTTTCTTTTTGTTTTTCTATAGATTTAACTTTTACTGTGCAAACTATTTTTATTAAAATTTATAAATAAACAACAGAGTGTAGGACTTGGAAAAAAGAGTTTAATTGCAAGAAAACTGGTTCTGGCCAAATAATAGGAAAAACAGATCAGAAAGAAGAGCAGATTCATGGTGAATGTCGTTTCAGGAAAAACAAAACACTAGCTCAGTTATATGGTGGTAAATTAGGGAACTGCCATCTTACCAACTGCATTGTCCTGAGGAGACAATCCAAAATCATGCAGAACATTGTGATATTCATTAAATACTGAATCTCTCTCCCTCTCTCCCTCTCCCTCCCTCTTTCTCTCTCTCTCTCTCTCTCACATCTCTCTTATATTTCTCCCAGGAAAATGCCCCCTCCCCAATGAATTGGCAAATAGGATTTTGGGGGATGGAGGGGATCATTTATGAATGAATTGCCTCACAATCCTCATTAGAACTTGATGTCCTTTACCTAATTACACACTGGTTTTTGTCCAGACCTAATCATCTCACTTACTTCTGTTCTCAGTCCCTTGTATGCAAACATTTATATAAAATCAAAAGAAGGGAATCCTCCCTTCTTTAGGCCAATCCTTTCCCCCTGTACTAGCAATAAGAAAAAAAAAATAGCCTCCCATACTCAACCATAGCATCCACAAACAGTCACACACAGGAGTAGGATTCAAAAATTTTAGCAACTGGTTATCTGTCCGGTTGCCAAGTGGGTGTGGCCTTGGGGGCGTGGCCTACTTGGCCTCATGCACCATGGTGGGGGGGCATTTTTGCCCTCCCCAGGATCCGGAAGCTTTCCTTGAGCTGCTTTTTTGAGGGTGAAAATGGTTCCAGAGGCCAGAAACGGGCCTGTTTTTGAACTTCTGATACTTCCCGTAGGCCCGTTTTTCACCTTCCCCAGGCTCTGGAGGCTTTTTCGAGCCTCTGGGATGGTGAAAACGGCTTCCCTTGGGCTCAAGAGGCCCTCCGGAAGCCAAAAACTGGCTCATTTCTGGACTTCCAGAACTTTTGGGAGGTCTGTTTTTTGCCCTGTCAGAGCCTCTGTGCAGGCCTTGCACTTACCTCACATCCAAAATGGGCCGTGTGAAGACTCCTGAGAGGGGCGGGGCAGGGTGGGCATGGCCAGCCAGTCCTTGCAACTACTGGTTTGGCGAACCAGATGTAAAATTAGCATCTGGTTCACCAGAACCAGTCCGAACCAGCTGAATACCACCCCTGCTCACACACTTTCCCATACACGCAACTTCAAAGAGAAAGTGTGTGGGGGGGGGCACTTTTATTATAAACTGGGAATCTATGTCTATTACTTAAAGAAATTATTTATTTTTTAAAATTTGATTTTAAAAAAACATTAAAGTATCAAACACCATTTGTTACAAGTATTAGCTGACATTTCTGGGAATCCCATACAGAAAGTGCAATGTACTATTTTATTTTGACATCAAGTGTTCTTTTGTATTCAGATCTGGTCTTAGGAAAATAATGTAACATTTGGGGAGAAAAATTAATAGCAGCAGGCTAGCACTGGAAGCCAACATGGAGAAGATTTGCACGGCAACCATATACTTCCCCTTGGTGCTCAGATAGGTGGGTACAAAGGATATCCAGACGCTACAGAAGACCATCATGCTGAAGGTGATCAGCTTAGCTTCGTTGAAGCCTCCGGGTAGATTTCTGGCCAGAAAAGCCATTGTGAAGCAGATGACAGCCAGGAAGCCCATGTAGCCAAGAGCAAGGTAGAACATGGCAACAGAGCCTTCATTACATTGCAGGATGACCTCAGCAGATTCTGAGTACATGTCCGACACAGGGAATGGGGGAAAGATGCCCAACCAGATGCTGCAGATGACAACTTGGATACCAGAACAAGAAAGGATGATAGAATTGGCCAAACGTTTCCCCAGCCACCTCTGCACTTTATTCCCTGGTTTTGTGGCCAAGAAGGCTAACACAACCATGACAGTTTTGGCCAAGACAGTAGAAATGGCTACTGTGAAGATGTTGCTGAATGCTGTTTGTTGGACAAGGCAAGTGGTTCTCCTTGGCTGGCCAATGAATAGGAAGGAGGTCAAGAAAGAAAGCAGGAGGGAGATAAGGAGGATGTAGGAGAGATGCCGATTGTTGGCTTTGACTATGGGAGTTTCTTGGAATTTAATGAAGATTCCAAAGACAAAAGCTATTATTAAAGATAGGAACAAGGCAAGGGAAACCAGGATGATCCCCAAACTTTCTTGATAGGATAGGAAAGTTTCAGTCTTGGGTATACAGTCATCTCGGTTGATATTTGGATGCTGATCTGCTGGACATTTTGTGCATTTTTCAGCATCTGAAAAAGAGCAGGATTAATATCTATCATAAAGCATATCCTTTCATCAGATACATCATTAGAGAGAAACTGGTGATGGTGTGGATAAATGCGCATGGAGAAAGAAAGTATGCAGAATGGTTAGTAAATGTCAATTGTATAAACAGAAGGATGAGTGATACCTTTTGAAGGTGAAACCCAAAGCAATCCACAGCCCTGCCAGCAATGACCCATGGAGGGGTGCCCACTGCACTTCCTGCATTGGACTACTTCAAGCACTCAAGGAGTAAGTGGTTGGACACAAGTGGCACTTTTAAGTTCTGAATCTTTGAAGAAGGAAGATATTTCACAATAGATTCAGCAGTTGATCTGCATGTGTAAATTGGCTATTAAGAAAGCTGATTTATTAAAATCTCCTTTGCAAATATTAATGCCCCATTCCATTTTGATCATGGAGAGGGTCAGGTCTTCTCTTTGTGGAAACACCCCCCCCCCCCCAAAAAAATAAAATTTTTTGGAAAATATCAGGGGTACTATTCAGCACGTTCTGGAGAACTGGTAGCGGAAATTTCGAGCAGTTCGGAGAACCGGTAGTGGAAAATTTGAGTAGCTTAGAGAACCAGCAAATACCACTTCTGGCTGGCCCCGGAGTGGGATGGGAATGGAGATTCTGCAATATCCTTCCCCTGGAGTGGGGTGGGAATGGAGATTTTGCAGTATCCTTCACCTCCCACACCCACCAAGCCACGCCCACAGAACCGATAGTAAAAAAAAATTGAATTTCACCACTGGAAAATATTAAAAAGGCAGAATATTGTATTTCCCTAAAGAAGAAATGGAGAAACAAGCTCTTTAAGACAGAAACACCCACCTTTTCTTAATAGCCCACAGCAGATACCAGCACTTAAGAGATAAAGAGCTTATTGAAAGAAGAAGCCAATCCATTCAAGACAGGATATTTTGAAACTGCTTGTAGCAAAGTTTGACAACTAACAAAGGCAGAGTGATAGGATTAGAAGCAGCCCCTCACCCAAGATCCAAAATAGGACGAAATACACATTAGCCACAATAGGAATTGCCCAACACCCTTTCAGAACACAAGCCCCTTCATTGCATGACCCCAGAACAGTTCCAAATTCAGAGTCACAGGAACCTGGGAGCTCAGATAAACAATAATCCAGAACTTTATCAGATTAGTTCAGACAAGCATTTAGGATTTGCATTACCCATTTTGCCTATAGAGCCAGCAATGACCCCTACATAACCCCTACATGACCCCCACCCCACCCATAGGAATCTGACAACAGCCAATAGAATATTAAAGGACATGTTCTTGCACAGGAATGGGAAGCTCAAATACAAAGCCCAAAAAAGGTATTAAAAACCCACCCACTCTCAACTCTATTTTGTCAGCTGTCCAGAATCACATGTGGTTCTGTTTCATCAATAAACCTCTCTTTCCAATCAGCTTGGAACTGAACCAACATCTTCCTCTGACTGATGGATTCCCATCCCTTATCTCCTACCCATTCCCGGAAACCAGGCACCAATGGTTTCTGTATCCTTGGCATCTCCCTTGAAAATTGATGAAAAAAAATCTAGCCTCAATGGGTACAATTCTTTCTATGTTGCCAGCTAGGAGGATAAATCTGTCCATTTCACTCACTTTAAAATAATATGAAGTTCAAATCAGGAAGGAAGGGAGGAAGGGAGGGAGGGAGGGAGGGTGGGAGGGAGGGAGGAAGGGCTAACTGTTGGAATTGTTCCTAAACCTGTTAAAAAAAGATCAGTATTTTATTCATTCAGTAGTGCAGGGGTGTCAAACTCACGGCCCACAAGCCGGATGCGTCACATGCTAGCCATGCCCACCCATTTTAGAGAAGTAGAAAAAGTCGTGACATGTCACGTGACACAGAGGTGATATCTAAAATTTTTCCCTACCAGTTCTGTGGGCGTGTCTTGGGGGGGTTTCCTGTGACTGAGTGGCCATGGCCAACTTGATGTCACTCACAGCCATGCCCACTCAGTCACAAGACCCCCCATCCATCAAGCCAAGCCCACAGAACTGGTAGGGAAAAATTTTTAAATTTCTATTATGCCGGCGTGTCCTTACCTTTCTCCCGTGGCTCCACCCACCCGCCCCATTCCCCGGAGTTGTGGAATGCACCATTCCCTGACTCTGGCCTTGCCGCGAAGCCGCTGCCTGCTCACCCTTCGCCACATGGCTCCGCCCACCCGCCCCATTCCCCGACTCCTACTGCTCACCTTTCTCCCGCAGATAACGGAGTCGCTCACTCTCCTTCTTGAATGAGCCACTCTGGTCCACACGCCGGCTGCGCAAGCACACACCCAACCTGCCGCTGAATTAAATAAACGGTGAGCACTGGCGCAGAGCGGCTCATTCAAGAAGGAGAGTGAGTGACTCCAGTAATTTTTGGGTGCTTGCCTTCCCTGACAGCGGGAGAAAGGTGAGCAGTAGGATACACCATGTGGCGAAGGGCGAGTAGGCTATGGCTCCGCAGCAAGGCTGGAATTTGGGAATGGTGCATTCCCTGACTCCAGGGAATGGGGTGGGTGGGCGGAGCCTCCATCTGCCATTGCTACCAGTTCTCCGAACCACCGGCCATCATCGCTACCTACTCACCCGAGCCGGTCCAAACCGGGAGCATTTCACCCCTGACGTGATGACAACATGATGATGTGAGTTTGACACCCCTGCATTTGTTGGAGAGGAGAGGAAAACAGTGTCAGAAGTTATCCATTTCTCCAGAGACACCAAGAGAAAAATGCCAGCAGTTCATCAGTAAGGAAGTTGAAAAAAAAAAGAAAGAAAACAAATGCCATTTCCCATCTAATTCCAGGCCTTCACTTATCTTTTTTAAATATCCTGCTCTCAATTTATAATAACAGGTTATTTCTCATGACACCCTATGGACTATTTGTATTAAAATAAATTATTTTGAATGCCAAGTTTAAAAATGCCTTTCAAAACATACTTTCATGAGCAATGTCTGAGGCTATGGTCTTCCCCAAAGTCTTCCCCTTTTCTCTGTATCATTCACCTTCCATGGTTGAGATAGTTCCTTCCGGACAAGGAAGACACTTGTAACAGCAGATGGGTTTTCCTTCCAGAACCACCTTCATGAATCCGGGATGACAGCTTTCCACACACCTGGAAGTTGGGAGGGACTGAGGAGTGAAAAAAGAGGGTGGAAATGTTGGTGCGTCTTAGACACCAAATACAGCCATTTTTGGCCTCCCAAAACCCCGCCCCATGTGTCCCGTTTTTCCCCAAAACAGGCCAGTTTTTCACAAAAATGGGATGCACAGAGAGTTTGGGAGGCCTGCAGAGTGCTCCTGGGGGCTGGGGAGGGCAGAAATGCAATGCATGGAGGGTTTGGGAGGCCAAAAATGGGCCTGTTTTTCATGAAAATGGCCCATTTTTCGCAAAAACTAGGTGCACAGAGGGTTTGGGAGGCCTGCAGAGTGCTCCTGGGAGCTGGGGAGGGCAAAAACTTTTTTTTCTTGTTTTCCTCTTTGAAATCTTGGTGCGTCTTATACTCCGCGTGTCTTGTAGTCCAAAAAATACAGTACATACAGACAAATAAATGTATTTTCAGAAAAAATATAAAAATTAAAGACTTTATTGTTCATGGCCAGCTCAATATCTCATAAAGGTGAAATTTGCACTCTTGAAAACCTGATTAGCTGACATGAAAACTCAAATGCATTGAAAGAAAACACCCTCTCACTTCAAAGTAGAATCCTGTTTTTACCACCTTCAGTGGAATAAAAGCCATATTGCATGTAGAATGGAATGGAATGGAATGGAATGGAATGGAATGGAATGGAATGGAATGGAATGGAATGGAATGGAATAGAATAGAATAGAATAGAATAGAATAGAATAGAATAGAATAGAATAGAATAGAATAGAATAGAATAGAATAGAATAGAATAGAATAGAATAGAATAGCAGACTTGGAAGGGACCTTGGCGGTCTTCTAGTCCAACCCCCTGCCCAGGCAGGAAACCCTATACCATTTCAGACAAATGGTTATCCAACATCTTCTTTAAAATTTCCAGTGTTGAGGCATTCACAACTTCTGCAGGCAAGTTGTTCCACTGATTAATTGTTCTAATTGTCAGGAAATTTCTCCTTAGTTCTAAATTGTTTCTCTTCCTGACTAGTTTCCACCCATTGCTCCTTGTTCTACCCTCAGGTGCCCTGAAGAATAGTTTGACTCCCTCTTCTTTGTGGCAGCCCCTGAGATATTGGAACACTGCTATCATGTCTCCCCTAGTCCTTCTTTTCATTAAACTAGACATACCCAGTTCCTGCAACTGTTTTTCATATATTTTATCCTCCAGTCCCCTAATCATCTTTGTTGCTCTTCATGTTTTCTGAATAGTTTTTATCCCAGAGCTATAATTGCACTCAACAATGAACTAAAGGGCCACCATCAGTGAGTTGTTGGACAGGATTACTTGGTCTGTTGTGTGGATGTTTGGGTGGTTTAGGGGTGGGGAATTTGTGGTGGGTGGGGGGTGTTTGGGGATTGTTATGTGTGGTGGGCCTGGTCTTTGGGTGTTAAGTGAACTTTGTTGCATGGGTATACTGTGTATATATGTACAATGCCATACTTAAACTTAAACTTAAACATATTCGCCTCAGAGTGTTTAGCATTTCTACCTGCATGGTACTCTTCTGGTCAATGGTAATGTTAAAATCCTGAGATGCCCTTTTTTCTAGACACCCAGATTTCACTCTCTTGACAGAATTGTTTGGAAAAACACTCCAATTCACAATGTCCAAGTCAGCTGTCAGATCTCCTGTATCATCCATGTATACTCCCTCTATGGAATTATTATGAAACTGAGAGCTTTGAAGGAAGGGATGAAGCTGGAAAGGAAAATAAGAGTTTAGAAGGAACATCAGAATTTAAAAAAAAATATCTTGATCTTCGTTGAGAGGGATCTCAACATTTCTCTCTCTCTTTCCAAAAACAGATTCTGCTTTCCTTTCCAAAGTTACTTTATTTACTGATTAAAAAAAGATTTACTGATTAAATAAGTCAGTTGTTATAGGAATGGCTAGTATATTAAGTACGTAAAAGTAAATAGTTGAGGCTTTAACTTACCATTTTTATTCTACTGGATGGAAAAAATTTGGAAGTTAATGCGTTTTTCCACCCTCTACACCAACAATTCCATTCTTCATTTCTCTACTATTCTTATTTTCATTTGTATTTTATGTTATGAAATTAAAAAAAGAAATAAAAATTGTCTTTGAAAAAATAAAAAGAGGAAAGGGTTGTAAAAATAAGGATTGGGGGAATGGGAAGAAAAAAGAAGAGAAAAATATATTGCAGTTAGGTTGGATCTGAATTTATTGAATTGAATTGAATATAAAATTTAATTTAATTTTTCTAAGTAAGTAATCTAGGCATCCGCTTACAAAATTGATTCCCATTGGTAGGAGTAATATATGTCATGGAAAAGAGATACCTGCCAAGCCTTCAGCCTTTCAGCTTCTAACTTCCTGCCCCTGTTCCTTCCTGATCTCTTGGATGTGGAGATATAAGCTGAATGTAAGGCCCTTCCCACAGCCCACATGCTGCTGTAAATGAGATAGCTGTCCATAGCCAAGATCTGATCCATCTCCTCTTCCCTCGGAGCCACCAGTTCTTCTCTCTGTCTGCACCGTCTCCAGACTTTCACTGAAAAGGCATCCTTAGTGGAGGAACACGTAAAGGTGTTCTTCACAAAGTGATACATGTGTGTGTATAAGAGGTCAATTGCATCGTAATTTGCCCATTTCCTTTTCTGCACCAGAAAGGAAAAAATGCCGGCAAGGTATTTAGAGGAAAATCTAGTAAGCATCAACTCAAAAGTGAGATCCCAGTGAGCTGTGGTGATCCAGACATTTCTTACAGTGGTTTTCTGAATGCGCTGAACTATTGATTTTATGAAAAAGATTCCTCTATGGAAGGAACTAATGTCTGAACCATAAACAAAGACGTTAACTTCTGTCCACTGGAAAAAAGATTTAAATGTTGAAACTGTAGAATCCGTATTTAGTGGGAAAGTTTGATATATAACTACACAAATGCCATTCCTTAACAACAAAGAAGACATTGTTCTCATGAACCTGTCCCCCTGGTCAGTTTCTGGAGCAATGAGACCAACCAAAGTCCACTTGAAGTAGAGAAGAAGCTGGACCATCCCCGGGTACTGGAGTCCTTCAGTAGGGAGCATCGGGTAGAAGAAGGGGAACTGAGTTTTATCCCTCAGAATAAGGGAAGCCAAACTGTGACTAATCTGAAAGGAAGGGTATTTTAAATTTAACAAGCAAAATATCATTTCTGTCATGTTCACAATCAAACTCTGCTTTTCTTTTAAAATAGTTTGACCTCTGGTTGAAAGTTACATGACTGAAAACTGTCTCCCCAAGAAAGACACACCTGAGGGACTTTATAGGTGCCCAACATGTTTGAAATCTGGATGGAGATGCCAGTCTCGGCCTCTTCTAGAACAGCCACTGTGTTTCTCTGCCTTCCACACCTGTAGTTGGGAACATTGGCCTCCCCATCTGAAAGCAGATCCAGCAATGGATCTGAAGTCATTTCTACTTTGAAGAAATTTTCATAGATATTGTAACCTAGAGTCAGATTAGGTAAGAGATGGCCATTCTGGTTGATGTCCTCAGTGGCAAAAAGGAAAGGCAGAAATTTCGAATAAAATTTGGATGTCCTTCTGCAGGTATTAACATATCAGCGAAAATTACATTTAACATTTATTCCATGATAATACTTTTAATCCATTCAATCATAAGTTTTATTTCAAATGTTACTATTATTTGCAACATTCCAAAGTATTGCCATACAAAAAGAATAAAAACAGAAAGAGGGAGAGAGGGAGAGAGGGAGAGAGAGGGAGGGAGAAGGATCGTATAGTATTTCAAAAGCACTCTCCTATTTGGTTACACTAACACCGCTTTTGCTCCTGGGGAGGAAAGCTATGGTAAATCTAGACAGCATACTAAAAAGCAGAGACATCACCCTGCCAACAAAAGTGCATATAGTCAAGGCTATGGTTTTCCCAGTTGAAATGTATGGCTGTGAAAGTTGGACCATAAGAAAGGCTGAATGCCAAAGAATTGAGGCCTTTGAACTATGAGGCTGGAGAAGACTCCTGTGAGTCCCTTGGATTGCAAGGTGATCAAACCGGTCAGTCCTAGAGGAGATCAACCCTGACTGCTCTTTAGAAGGCCAGATCCTGAAGATGATCTGAAGATTTGGCCACCTAATGAGAAGGAAGGACTCACTGGAGAAGAGCCTAATGCTGGGAAAGATTGAGGGCAAAAGAAGAACAGGACGACAGAGAATTAGGTGGCTGGATGGAGTCACTGAAGCAGTAGGCATGAGCTTAAATGGACTCCGGGGGATAGTAGAGGACAGGAAGGCCTGGAGGAACATTGTCCATGGGATCGTGATGGGTCGGACACGACTTCGCAACTAACAACAAAACAGCACTTTAAATTCATGCTTTGGTCTTCAAGCATTTTCTCCCATATTTGATGAACCATTTCCTCTTTCTTAATGAGATACAGAGGGAGATACTGCTGTGCTTTGAGACAACAAAGCTTGAACCTCTGTTAGAAGGATTTTTGTTGGGGTTTTGTTGTTGTTGCTGTTTCTGAGGTTATGATTCTTTTCCTCTTCTCAATTCTATTTCTTCTAATTATAAGACTCCCAGAATCAAACAACCAATGAATTCTGTGAATAAACAAATAAACGAACTAACCAACCAACCAATATAATGGATATATTTTCATTGAAAAAATATTCTTAGGTCCTTCCATGAACTTCTGAATGAGAATCAGTTGCAATCTCTGTGAATAGCTATCTGGGACTCATTCCAAATTTTGGGCTTAGACAACTTAGAACTATGCCGACTTCAGTCTGACCTAAGCATAATACATAAAATTATCTGCCACAATGTCCTACCTGTCAATGACTACTTCAGCTTCAACCACAACAATACACAAGCTCACAATAGATACAAACATAAAGTGACCCACTCCAAACTCGATTGCAGAAAATACGACTTCAGCAACAGAGTGGTCAATGCCTGGAATGCACTACCTGACTCTGTGGTTTCATCCCAACACCCCCCCCCCCAAATTTTAACCTAAGACTGTACTGTTGACCTCACCCCATTCCTAAGAGATCTGTAAGGGGTGTGCATAAGTGCATCAACGTTCCTACTGTCCCTGTCCTAATATTCCTTTTTACTTACTCTTTTCATGTATTCAAATTATGTTTATACTTTTACCTAAATAAAATAAATAACCAACCAACCAAACAAACAAACAAATAGCAGTAAATTTTGGTGTGGAAAAAGCAATGATGGTGTTATCTCATTTTTATGCAGAGAGAAAATCTAGCATCCCTCTTGGGCGCTTGGACCAGGCATCCCACAGAATCAGCTCAGCTCAATCCTTCTCTTCCCCTGTGGCCACATTCCAGCTCTGCTCATGGTTTCAAAGGAAAGTGGATGGGGACAACCGTTCTAATACTTGATAGTTTAAAATGAGCTTCATTGCCTGCGGTGTATAATAATGACCGCAAGATAAAATAAAACAAGTTAAGAAAAGGAACAGAACAAGGGGAGAGCAGCTTGGGTTTTAAGAATGTTGGAAGTGTAGACATTCATTGGAGAAGGAGTGTCTGTAAAGTAGTGCAGGAAGATTGACAAGAAGAATTTGTTGAAGGACTTCTATCGAACTTTAATGATTGAAAAATAGCCTTCGTTGTAGAGATGATGCCACTAATGAAATCATCTCAATTCAATTCAAGTCTTTATTGTCATCGCACAACATATGTACAATGAGATTGGTTGAGCTCTCTCAGTGCACACCCCCCAACACAACACAACTCACAGTGAAGAAAGAAAATCCCTAACCCAATCAATCATATTAACAAAACACCCAGTCCTATTGCACCAGTGTGAACATGTTACACATTGCACCGGCCCTGCAGTCCATCATACTATGTATTTATGATGTTATTTCTCATTCAGGAGTCTGTCAGCCCACGGATAAAAACTGTTCTTCAGCCTGTTTGTGCAACTGGCTATGCTTCTATATCTCCTTCCCTATGGTAGGAGGGTAAAGAAGTGATGACCAGGGTGAGAGTCGTCCCTGAGAATTTTCCTCACTCTTCTAAGGCAACAAACCCTAGCGATCTCATCTAGTGGTATCAGGGGAAAGCCCACAATGTTTTGTGCTGTGCTCACCACCCTCTGTAATGTTTTTCTATCCGCGGCTGTCAGACCAGCATGCAAGTCATTTGTAATGATTGTCTGGATCCACTTCACCCTGCTCTAGAGTCAATAGGCATTTGGCTTGTGTAGGTTCCTGTTGGCCACAGAAGCAGCAGCATACAGCTGAGCTCAGAGGTGAGGCGGAAGGGAAAGGTCCTTAGGTGCCTCTGTGTGCACAATCTAGCTTTGCTCGTAGGACAAAAAGGAATTGGAACGGGACAGATACCTTGATTGGAGACTTAGACTTTACAGCTCAAAAGGAGCAGCTTCACCTGCAGTCTGCAACAGAAGGCAGAATCAGAAACTAACTTAGCAAAAGGAGCCGATCAAGGGAGAGCACCTTGTGTTTTCAGAGGACAGGAACTGTAGACGTGCATTGAAAATGGAGTGGCTCTAAGGCAACGCAGAACTTACTTAATGAACTTCATCGAAGGACTTCTATCAAACTCTAACGATTGAAAAATGGCGTTCATTGTAGAGACTATGCCAGTAATGAAATAATCTCCTGGTTTGTAATGATTCTCTGGGTCCACTTCACCCTGTTCCAGAGTCAGGAGACATTTGGCTTTGCGTATCCCGCAGGCTCCCCTTGGCCACAGGAGCAGAATATGTAGAAGCAGAAGCCACATGGTCTGTGTTCCTGACTGAGCCTTGTCTGTGGCACCTGGTTTCTGACAATGTATGAGATGAAGTGGTGGAAGATACCAAAACCTCTTCCAGGAAAGTAGCTTCAGATCAGTCAAGGAATATCCAAGGGACATGAACACAAAATCTGCCTGTCCTGAAACCAGCCCCAGATTTCTCTTTCGGTCTCCAGAGCCATTTATGCAGCCAGTATTTTTTCATATAGACTCCACTCAACTTTGCCTTTGAGTCTGATATTGATGTCAAGCCACCTTCTGACTTGTTTGTCTAAATGTTTCCTGAAAGTTTGCAGAAATGTCTCTGCAGTCCTAACATAAAGACAACAAAATCACTATAATTTGCATAATTGCAAGGAAGAGAAGCATCTGAACCTTGAACAAGTCAAGAGACAGGTGTCCAAAAGGGAAAACTCAAAGATATGGCTCCAAACTTTGAAAGCGGGGCCAGTGAGGGAAACTAGAGAATTTTCCCCCAAATGTATTTTTTTCTTTTTTTCTCTCCCAACCATCTTTAAGTCCCATAGATAAATAAAATTCTCACTCCTGTTTTATTCTATTATCTCTTCTTCATCTTCAAGATTTTATTATACTTCAAGTCTAGTTGTATTTTCCATGAAATGACTCCAAAAACATCTGTTGTATTTCAAATTTGTGAGGGTATTCCACGATGTCGTGTTCAATTTTTAAATTATTATCTAATTGCATTTCTAACTCCAGTAAATTCATCTGAGTTGTCTCCCAAGGGATTTGTTTGCCTTCAGTAGTAACCTCTGGTTCAAGTAAAGATTTAAAAAGCTCAAGCACTTTACTGGCCCATAAATCAAATGATTTCTTTAAAATAGTGTTGGAAGAAATGTCCATCTGGGTCAGGGGTGAAATGCTCCCGGTTCAGACCGGATCGCCTGATCCGGTAGCAATGGCAGCAGGTGGTTCGGAGAACCGGTAGCAAAAATCCCTGCGCCCCCCACCCCCCATACCCAGCTGAGCCGCACGATCATCAGAGGCTTTTTTTTTTACTTTTAAAAGCATTTTTTCTACAATCTCTTCCAATGAAAAAAATGCTTTTAAAAATAATTTTAAAAAGCCTCTGATGATCGCGCGGCTCAGCTGGGATCATCAGAGCCTTTTCAAAGCATTTTTTTCTGCAACCTCTTGGCCGAAGAGGTGGTAAAAAAAAAATGCTTTGAAAAGTCTCTGACGATCCCAGCTGAGTTGCCTGAATAGCAGAGGCTTTTCAAAGCATTAGAAAAAATTGAAGTTTTTTTTTTTTAAAGTTGGCCATGCCCACCCAGTCACATTACC
>WNWU01000165.1:95539-107643 GCA_012654045.1 Ptyas mucosa | reverse complement strand
CACAGAACTGGTAGTAACAAATTTACATTTCACCCCTGATCTGGGTTTCGTTCCAAGTGGAGAGAAAGACAATGGAAACATGGTGACTGTTTCGAAAGATGGTTTTTAATGGTGGACAGGACCACATGGTTTGAGGCCCTGGGCAAAAAAAGTGCACATGGGTGAGAGAGAGATAGATAGATTTATACCGTCTGTTGGGCTTTGAATTTGAGCTTGTATTCTGATTGGTTGTCAGATTCCCATGGGGCCATGCAGGGGTAACTTTGTAGGTTGTCTTTTGAGTCCCAGGCCTGGTTGAATCTTGCCAGGTGATGATTTAATGAAGAGTGTTTTGGGCAATTCCTATTATGGCTGAGGGCTAATCCTACCTTTGTTGGATCTTGGGTATTTGTTATGAATAGACCTAGGCATCTCTTTATCTCTTAAGTGCTGACATATGTTGTGGGCTATTGAGGGGGGTGGAGGATATTAAGAGTGAGTCTCCTTCCTGCCTAAAAAACATGTTTCTCCTTTTCTCATCCAGGGAGGTATAATATGCTGCCTTTTTAATATTTCCTAGAATATTTCATTTTTCTAGGAGAGGGGTGGGTGCTAAGTTCCTACAGCAGCCATCTTATGTGCTCGGATAATTTACTTGCAAGGTTTTGTTTGACAACTGATTTGCAAACAAGACAGATTTTTTTCCCCACAGAAGAGACTCTAATTAACTTCCTAATTTTGAAATCAGTTTCACAAAAGCATTTATAAAGCTGTGAAAATCAAAAAAATCCTCTGTTAAAGGTGTCTAAAATCACCTCTGTTAAAAAATAAATCCCAGGTCCCTTTTCTGAGGTGGGATATTGCAAGCAAATAAGATGCAAAAACGACTGCTGGTGGGAAAGCGGTGAGCCACTTATTCCACAAAGCAAAGAGATTTATTTTGGGGGGTAGGCCACAGAGCAAATGGCGTACAAAGCATTTGTTTTATCAGAGGATTGTGCTTGATATGGTCTTGTGTGTGTGTGTGTGCATGTGTATGTGTGGGTGTCTATGTATGTGGTGTTTCTAGTGCAGGGGTCAGCAACCTGTGGCTCTGGAGCTGCATGTGGCTCTTTCATCCCTCTGATGTGGCTCCCTGTCACTCAAAATATATGTCACCACCCCAATGTGCGACACCTGCCGGCATGAGATTTATTGAGCTTTTTGACCCCCGGTAGGCCAACCATGGATAAATCCAAGAAAAGAAAAGTTTCAGAAGAAAACAGAATGTTTAATTCAACTACATATGCTAGTTTTGTGGTCGCTCAGGAAAGAGTCAGGTACGGGAAGGTTTTGTGGCTCCCGGTGTTTTCTTTTCTGTGAGAAATGGGTTCAAATGGCTCTTTGAGTGTTTAAGGTTGCAGACCCCTGTTCTAGTGACTCTGTCAAAAGTTCAATCTTAATTGTCCTTCTTGTGTCTGTTGGCTTCCCTTTTGTTGTGTAGATGATGTCTGGGCAGCCTATTTGTGGGTGTGGGGAAGTGTGACTAAACAGGTTCTTTGTCTGGTTCATTAGTCTTGCCCAGGTACCTGGTTTTGCTATTGTTAGTTGTTAGCTTATCAGAGATGCAGTTTAGCAACCTGTTGTTAAAATGTATTTCCCATAGTTTCCTGTCTCAGTGGATCATTGATTTGTGCTAATGGTTAAGAGATAGCTGAGATAGTGAGAGAAATAAAGCTAATTTTGATCACTATTGATTATTAAAATAAAATAGTTCTCGGCTCCGCTAGGCTGCGGGTGCAGAAATGCAGGGAATACACAATAGCCTGAGCTTGGTGAATCAATCCTGGTTTAATATCCACTACACAACAGCTACTACTCGACACCGGATTGCTGATGCAAATAAAGTCAATGCTGAGAGGGGCTGCTATCCAGTGCCCTTTTATTGGGGCTGCTCTCTCCTTCCGGGTTGGGCATGTCTCTGCAATTACAGCCAGGTTTGTATCTACCACCACAGAAAGCAGCCTGGTCATGGGAGTATGACACTGCTCTTCATTTTGGCGTCGCTGTTGTCCTCTGTTCACTTCTCATCCTATCCACAATATTCCCCACGCAGCCCTACTATACCCGACACCAGTGAGCAGTAACTGCTATATGTGGTTCCTAACCCCACCACTGTCACCCATGCCAATGGTCGTCCATTCCCCCCACCCCTCATCCAGGGTATCATCCAATTAGGATAGCTTGGTGTCAAGGGTTGCTTGACGCTTGACAATAATATTGGAGGAAATGTCCATCTGGGTTCAGTTTCAAGTGGGGAGAAAGTCACTGGAAACATGGTGGCTGATTGGAAATATGGTTTTTAATGGTGGACAGGACCACATGGTTTGAGGCCCTGGGCAAAAAGCACATGGGAGAGAGAGAGAGGGAGGGAGGGAGGGGAGGAGAGGGAGAGATTTATACCCTCTGCTCAGCTTTGAATTTGAGCTTGTATTCTGACTGGTTATCAGACTCCCATGGGGCCATGCAGGAGTAACTTTGTAGGTTGTCTGTGTCCCAGGCTTGGTTGAGCCTTGCTGGGTGATGATGTAATGAAAGGGCTTTGGGCAATTCCTCCTATGGCTCTGCCTGAAGGAGGTAGATCTTTGTTACGTAGAATAGACTGGCCCAGGCCTTAATGGCCCATTGACAAAAGTGGAGGGGGGAGCTGAGTTTCTGCCTCCCTTTTAGGGGAAATATTCTGCCCTTTTAATATTTCCTAAAATATCTCATTTTCCTAGGAGAGGGGTGGGTGCTAACTTCCTACAATACTTTCCACACTCTTTAATGAAGAAGCCAGCCTTATGGGCTCAATGATAGCAAAAAGCAAATAATAGAAAACAAGCCATGGAGACTTTTGGAGTCATTAGAGAAAATGGCTGGATCCTGATGAGGTGGCAAGCCTGGAAACTGTGTTTTGTTATTGCTGTTGCTTGTTTGTACCTAGATTTGGGTTTCTGTTGTTGTTTTTGGCCTATTTTTAACTATGTACTATATCTGAAACTTCATCTTCTTTTGGTACTCTTAATAAAGTTGATTTTCACTTAAATCCTGCTTAGGACCTTCTTCCACCAGCCTCAGGTTGGCTGAGCTACTACTCTCAAAGCCAAACCTGGATGGGTGAGTTTCTCCCGCCAGTACTCTTCAGGTTCCCCAGAGGGTTGGTGGGGAGGAAGAAACTGTTGGTATTGAGTGGAGGGGGTAGCAACAAGGAGGTTTACTTGGCCAGTAGTTGTTGCCCCACAGATAGGTGACCTCAGAACTCAAGGATTTCAGAAGAGGGGTAGGTTTGACCCTGAGGGTACATTTTCCTAATTGCATAATAGTAGGATGTTGAACTCTAGAAGATACCAGAGAATCAAGTCCTCCTCCTCCTTCCCCCAGTTAAGCAGCAGAGATCACATATCAACCACAGGCTTGTATAGTTCCTTGAAGCCAGTGTGGGAAGTACACCCCAAAAGGACAATGCCAGAAACTTCACAGTACCTCAAACCTCAAAAAACAGTGCCAAGAAACTTAAGCCAGCTCTTCCCCCTTTAAGAAAACTAAGACGCACCAGCTGAAGGGAAAACTCAGAGCAGCCCCTGCTAACAGTGCTGACAATATATCATTCCTTTTACTACAAATAAAATATTATTAATCATATTTGTTACATTTAGCAGGCTTATATGGTTCTAATAATAACACACATATTTATGTTATCATTGCCCATTATTTAGTTATTCAATATTTCAATATGTTATTTTTATGCCAATCACCATATTATTCAAGCTTAATAATACCATCATTCAAATTCTGATTTTCCCTCTTGTTATTACTTCACCTTATTATATAAAAATGTGAATTCCATTAATCCCCCTCTTTCTAGTTTCCATCCCTATTCTAACTTTTAATTATCCACTATTATATTTAAAAATATTCCCTTTCTATCCATCGTCTCTTGCTCGCTTTAAAGCTTTAATTGTTAGTTTCTTAGCTTGCCTCCCACATTCCTCTCTTGGATCTTTATCTCTATCTGCTTCCACATCTTGACCAATCATTTTAAACATTCTCCCTTCTCTGCCCTATTCCATTGTCTAATTTTCAAAATATCTACTCTTGCCCCTACATCTCTTCCAAAGAAGTCTTCCTGCAACTCCAGTTCCTTTTTAAATTCCCTTAAAATATTCTCCCCTCGGCTTATTTCATCAGTCATTATTGTTTTTGTTGTTATCTCCTTTTTGTCATCTCGTTTTATTTGTTGGTTTATCTGTTCTGTTTTTTCATCTACTCTTTCAATTGGCTCCTCCTCTTCCTGGGCATCTCCTTGTCCTTTGTATCATGTTTTCCAGTGCTCCATCTATGCTCTGCATTTTATTCA
This sequence comes from Ptyas mucosa, assembly GCA_012654045.1. Lineage (NCBI taxonomy): Eukaryota > Metazoa > Chordata > Lepidosauria > Squamata > Colubridae > Ptyas > Ptyas mucosa. The sequence continues at coordinate 103,286 of WNWU01000165.1, read as the reverse complement.
TAATCTCCTTGTAGCTTCTTGCCAAAGTATCCTTAATACTTTGAGTTATCAATGCTATTTCTTCCCAAATTCAACTTATTTCTTGCTGGTGGAGCATCTTATTTTGTTTTATCTCCCCCCTCTTTTGTCCAATAATCCAAAAACCATATATTCAAACCTAAAGTCACTTCTCAAAAAGTTCAATATTCATGAATCTTCATATCCCAAAGCTAATCAACCTGTTCCTCTGGATAGTCCCAAATTATTTTTCCAGAACCTTCATAAATCCCTCAATAAATTCAGTCTTGTGTTGTAGACTTCAGGGGTTCAGTTCCCTGAGTATTGAACTATCTTCCTCCAGCATTATTTTCTACACATGTTCTGACAGGAAAGGACATATCTCTGGTTTTTCACAAATGTTCTATTCTTCAGCCACCCCTCTGCACATGGAGCCAAGGAATAACTTCAGGATCCTCAGAGGAGACGTTGCATCTCACTATAATTATCACCATCCCAGTCATTGATTCATTTTCTGCTACTTCTCTAGTGATTTCCTTAGATGTCAACAAAGACTGAAGCAACATGGAAGAGATATTGCATCAGAAAAGGATGAAATAAAAAATAAAAAGGATAAATGCCTCAGGTGACATTCTGTATAGCACAGATTTTGGGATAGGCAGGGTCTGTGCTCTTGACTGTAACTTTCTCTCCTTTCAAATTTTTTCTCTGTCTAAATCAGAAAAGTGAAAGTGGTTTGAATTTCTTACTATTGTTTAGAAACAGGAAGAGGATTGATTCAGCTCGATAAATTATGGATTTCCTCCTTCTGCTTCTGATGCTGCTGGTATCTCAGCCAATTTCTGGGAAGTTTAAAATGAAGTGCCCACTAGGTTTCAAGAACCTAGATGGAAAAAGTCCATGGAGCTTTTACAAGCCAGGAGACCATCTCATTACTATAGTCATCACTGAAACAAAAATACCATCTATATCTACCTATCACCTACCTTTCAACGTGGCTCCTTACACTCATTCTTACACGTAAGTCATTCAATGTGATGGAGTTGCATTCCCTCCATTTGCAGTTCTAACACTCTTCTTCATTTTTCCTTATTTCACTTTCTTTTTTCTTTTTCATATGTAAATATATTTTTTATTGTTTTATATCACAAATTCCATTTCTATATTGAACAGTGTGTTTTCTAGGTGTACAAAGTGTCAAAATATAAACATCATCATAATCATTATAATCATGTACATATAAACATATATGCGATAATATCAATTGTTATTGAAAAGGATACTATCTTCCATTATGGTATCAATTATATAATCATCAAAATATTTACTCATCAGTTTTTCTTTCTCATGTAGTCCATATTTCACATAAATCTACACATCTAACCTCTGTATCTTTCAACTAACCATTTGTAGAATAGTTCCCATATTATAAAATATTCCGAATCTTCTTTTTCTTTGATTTTTAGAGTTAACCTATTCATTTCGGCACATTCCAGAATATTATCATCTGTAGGGGTTTCTACATTTTTCCAGTGTTGTGCATATACAATCCTAGTTGCTGTTAGAATATGTGAAATTAAATATGTGTTACCCTTATTGTAGTTTCCTGGAAGCATGCCCAACAGGAATGTCTCAGGTTTCAAATCTATGTGTTGTTTTGTCATAGTTTCCAGCCATATGTGTATCTTCTTCATTGCAATACCTATCTAATTTCTTGGATCATTCTGATTTCCATTGCTTCCCTCTTATTTTTGAAAGAGGCAAAATTCCAAAGACGGGGCAGAAAAAAGACTGAAAGAAGTCCAAATTATTTTCTTCACCCCATCCCATCCGGAGTTCAGCACTTGAATAATGTATTTGGTTTATAGTAGTTATTGAATAGGTTGTAGTTGCCTCTGCCCAGCCCAGTTCCATATTTTTTGTAAAGGCTCATTGATATTCAGTGCCTGATTCTTATAAAAAGTTGACTTGTTTTTAGAATGGCTTTTTTGGACCACTTATGAAAAATCTTCATTCTTTTACAGTGGTTTTACTTTAATGATTTAATAATTTTGAATCCTGATTACTGGGCAGATGAAAACTAGAACGGCTACAAATAAAGATCTCTGTGGAGAGATATCCATTTCATCTTCTTAATGCTCATAAAATAAAATGCTGATGGGTAGCTATCATTTGCTTTTGGCTTCGGATTTGAATTGCTTAAGACTCACTTGGCTTGTGGAGACACGGAGGATTAAATTGAAACAAATATTTTGGTGTTTCTAATAACATGATTTTTTTTTTAACAGGAGAACACGTACAAATCATTTTAAACTGCTAATCCTGATTTTTGCCATTCAAGTGGTCAACAGCAATAGTCCCCAGCTCCTGCACAATCTCACATTAGGTTACAACATCCATGACAACTATATCAACACACTTGCAACTTCTGATGCTGTGCTTGACATGCTGTCTACTGGAGAAGCCAATGTTCCCAACTACAGCTGTGGAAAGAAGGACAACCTTTTGGCGGTTGTTGATGGAGCTGAAAGGGATATCTCCATCCAGATATCAACACTAGTAGGCACCTATAAAGTCCCTCAGGTATGTGTGTATGTTACTCTACCTATAATGAGTGATATGGTTGTGGGTGAGCAATAGATCCGACTATATATATATACTTTCATTTCATTTATTTATTTTTTCTAACATGTACATGATAACAGGTATAAGTATAAACATAAATACGGGTATAGTAAATGGTTACTAATAAATGGAGACAGTAGAACAGGGACAGTAAGCATGCTGGTGTGCTTATGCACGCCCCTTATAGACCTCTTAGGAAATTGGTGAGGTCCACAGTAGACAGTCTAATGTTAAAGTTATGGGGGTTTGGGGATATAACAACAGAGTCAGGTAGTGCATTTCAGGCATTGATTACTCTGTTAATGAAGTCGTAATCAACTTTCTGCAATTGAGTTTGGAGTGGTTTACCTTGAGTTTGTATCTATTGTGTGCTCATGTGTTATTGCAGTTGAAGCTGAAATAGTCATTTATAGGTAGTACCTTGTAGTGGATAATTTTGTGTACTAAGTTTAGGTCAGACCATAGGTGGCATAGTTCTTGGTTGTCCAAGCCCAAAATTTCAAGCCTGGTGGCGTAAGGTATTTTATTGCAGGCAAAGGAGTGGAGTACTCTTCTCGTGAAGAACCTCCGGACTCACTCAATTGTGTTAATGTCCAATATACAGTGCGGGTTCCAGGCAGACGAGCTGTATTCGAGAATTGGTCTAGCGAAGGTTTTGTATGCCCTAGTTCGCAGTACAATATTACAGGAGAAGAAGCTTCACAAGATTAGGTTAACAACTCTTAATGCCTTTTTGGTAATGCTGTTACAGTGAGCTCTGGTGCTTAGATTTGTCTACTGATTTTCACCATGCTCAATCATTGATTGAGCCATCATTGGTGAGCTCATCAGCCATACCATGGCTAGCGATTGGGATTCACAATGGGGAGGGGGCATGGATCAAAGCACAAATATCCTCTCATGACACCATCCTCATTGCTTTGGGGCTGTCTGCTGCACACTTGTGACCAATCAAAGGGTCTTCTATAAAAACGATAGTGCAACTGTGATGGTATTTTTTTCTGGATAATCTTAACCAATAATGATATTTACAATGGTGAACAAATATGTGATTTGTGGAAAGAACCCCAATGATTATCTTATCTATTTTTGATAAAACATATCTGTTTTATTGACTTGTTGGGACTAATCACTTTATTTAAAAAAAAAAACAAAACCCACTACCAGCGCGTTAGTCAACATATCAACTAGTTTTCAGCCTAACATTTTCATGATCAAATTCATCCTAAAAGACCTGAAGAGAAATTGAGCCCCAAAAGAAGACTTTTTTGACACAGTAAACAGAGAAATATTATGGAGGAAACTGATAGTATTTAAAATGGAGCCCAGACTTTTGGCCCTTTTAAAACTCACTTGCATGAGGGTGCCCTTTGGGCTCAATGGAGCCATGAGAAGTAGGATCTATACTCACCAAGGGGAAAACAAAGTTTGAACCATTGTAAGCCTGTCTACATACAAATGATTTACCAGGACGAATGAATGATTCTGAAGTGCACACGTCTAAGGAGCTAAATACTTATTGTGTCACCATCTTTTATTCTGATTGTATGATATTATTATCACAGTCTTAGGTTGGGTTGCCTCACCTGTTGAAAAGAGTTGGTTCCTACTGTTGTAATAATAAAGGAGTAATAATATATATATATATATACACATACATACATACATACATACATGCACACACATACACATGTATATATACATATACATACATACATATTGACACACATACTGTCAAGCCCCGATCCAGGGCTTGCCATACCTGGTAGTGGTGGTGGGAAGGGTACGGAGCAGCACACAGTGGAGACGGCGGCCAAAGTGACAGGTGAGGCTGTGGCGGCAGCAGTGGGACAGCCCGGAGCAGCACCAACCGGCCACTCATCAGCAGATCTCTCCCTTGGCCGGTCCTCCAAGAGCGGTACCAAGCAGCAGGCAGCAGGGCAGGCAACCGGTGTGATGAACAAGGAGGTGGTGGCAGCAACGGGACTTCCAGTAGCAGCACCAAACAGCCACTCGCCAACTGATCGCCCCCCTGCTTCCATGCATGGGCCTCCAGTCAGGATTCACAGGGCTCTGAAGCCTGCCACCGGCTGGGTCATGCCTCTGCAGCGGGATGTGTGAAATTTCCAAAAGATGCCCTAATTAATTCATGAGCCATGAGCCAAACTTTAAAAGAAATACAGTCATTTATTAGGAGCACCATTTCGGCAGTATTCGGATGCAGTTAGAACTAATCCCACGTAGATTTACGTTCCCCTATGACCCTGTCTCTCCACTCCTCCCTGGCCATATCATAAATCGCATTCTCCAATTAACCACTTTGGCTGGCTATGAAATCCAACACCCTTCTTCTGATTGTGGAAAGAAAGCATGTATGAAATGTAGCTTCCATTAGGGAAATCAATCAGCTTTATCAGTTCTCCCTCCCTCCTGCTCATGGCAACTTGAAAGCTTTGCAAGTTGACAGGATGTTTGCCACAGGCTACCGGATGTTGGGTGACCAGTGGGTGTGTCAGGCTGGCCAAAGGGCATGGCCATGGACTATAAAGTGCGAGAACTCCCAAAGCTGACTTTGCACGGAACTGTGTGTTATATTCATCGTGTACCAGGGCTCTGGCCTACTGTTGAGAATTAAACTCTGGGTTACTGAGCAGCTCAGTTTCATGTGTGTTTGCTTTGGACCTCACCCAGTCTGGCCCTGGACCCTTGGGACATACATATATACACACATTCTTGTTAATGTTTTGTATTTTATATCCTGTTTCTTGATATTGTGTAGTAACTGATCAACCATAAACTATTCTGTTTATGAGAACCATTTTGTATTGATTCAAAGCTAATATTTTGGACTTGATCTGACTCCAAATATAACATTGCATTATTCACTGTTTTTCAGGTCAGTGATGCAATTGTTTCAGAGGCGCTGAGTGATAAAAGGCAATTCCCCTTTTTCCACCGGATACTCCCCAAAGAAGCAGTCATCTACCCACATATTGTCCAAGTTCTCCTCCATTTCAGATGGACCTTGATTGGTCTCTTTACTTCAGACACAGAGAATGGAGAGAATTTCATGAGGACTTTTACTCCAATGCTTGTCAGGAAGGGAATTTGTGTTGTTATATCCCAACAATTCTCAACAATTGGAAATTCAGCATCCCTCAGGGAAGCCCTTTCTAAGTGGAGACAAGTCAATGTCTTTGTGCACTACATAGAATATATTAATATTTGGGACAGAATTCATACTTTCCAATTAACATTTGAAGGTATGCCAGGATCTATTGAAGGAAAAGTCTGGATCGTGGCAACTATTGAGTATTTGATATTAAAACACGAGAGTCTTTACAAATATGTCCATAGTATTTGGACTTTTGCTTTTCAGGGAAAAAAGGGCCCAGAAGATGATGCCCTTGAACGCACTTTCTTTGTGAATCCTCGATATGAATATCGATCTTTTCAGTGTGCTTTTTCAAAAGAGGTCTTTTCTGTCAAAGGCCGGAAAAGATGCATCCAGAAAATGCCACTGAAGACTGGGGAGGAAAGGAGGAGAATATGGATCCCTTTTCACCGCCATTTGAACAGTGTCATTAAGGCTCTGGCCCACACCTTGAATGCTGCATATTCCTCCAGATCTAGGAGGAGGAGAAAGGAGGGCAAAGCAGATTTAGAGGCTCCAAAGCTGCAGCCATGGCAGGTAGGAAATCCCAACAAGGATCCATCAAACTTAGCTCCTGTTGAGTAGGAATCCAAAGAAGATGGTGGTGAATCATCTAAACTTCCTTGTACTACAAAAGGCTAACAGGTTTTGTCAATCTAATCTGTTGGAGCATAACATTCCAAAGAGCAGCCATCATGATAGATAGATTTTGATATTAAACACAGGTAATTAGAAAGTGAAGTGACGTGGTGGCTCAGTGGCTAAGATGCTGAGCTTGTTAATTGAAAGGCTGGCAGTTCAGCGGTTTGAATCCCTAGCGCTGCGTAATGGGGTGAGCTCCCATTACTTGTCCCAGCTTCTGCCAAACTAGCAGTTCAAAAGCACGTAAAAATGCAAGTAGAAAGATAGGGACCACCTTTGGTGGGAAGGTAACAGCGTTCTATGCGCCTTTGGCATTTAGTCATGCCGGCCACATGGCCACAGAGATGTCTTTGGACAGCGCTGGTTCTTCGGCTTTGAAATGGAGATGCACACCGCCCCCTAGAATCAGGAACAACTAGCACATATGTGCAAGGGTAAACTTTATCTTTAATTAGAAAGTGATGTATGAATTTTAAGTTCCTGTATGTGTGGTTTTCTGATCAGCGTCATAGAATTTTACAGTCATAAATTTGAAGAACACTCTAAGGCCATCTAGTCTAACTCTGCAAAACATAGAGTAAATGCTTCTCTGACTGATGGATTCATGGTTTCCATTTGTTGTTGTGTTGTTGTTGTTGTTGAGGCCAGTTTGATAAACCATCGAAGTGTTTTCATTTTATATCTGATTCTAGGTTATATATTAAGAAATAATATAAGAAACATTACAAATGAAATCCCGTATTTACACATTTTATTAGTTTATCAAAATATTAAATACAAAGGAAAATGCAAAGTAATGGAAAACTAGGGGAAGGTAAAAGGGAAGAAGAGAAGATACAGGGTAGAAATATAAAGAACGGTTGCTGAAATTGGGTGTGTCTAGTTTGATGAAAAAAAGGACTAAGGGAGACATGATAGTAGTGTTCCAATATCTCAGGGGCTGCCACAAAAAAGACGGACTCAAGCTATTCTCCAAAGCACCTGAGGGCAGGATAAGAAACAATGGGTGGAAACTAATCAAGGAGAGAAGCAACCTAGAAGTAAGGAGAAATTTCCTGAGAGTTAGAACAATTAATCAGTGGAACAACTTGCCTCTAAAAGTTGTAAATGTTCCAACACTGGAAGCTTTTAAGATGAGATTGGATAACAATTCATCTGAAATCGTATAGGATTTCCTGCCTAAGCAGGGGGTTGGACTAGAAGACCTTCAAGGTCCCTTCCAACTCTGTTATTCTATTCTAGTCTAGTCTATTCTATTCTATTCTAGTCTAGTCTAGTCTAGTCTACTCTACTCTACTCTACTCTACTCTACTCTACTCTACTCTACTC
>WNWU01000165.1:71516-94313 GCA_012654045.1 Ptyas mucosa | reverse complement strand
ATTTATTTATTTATTTATTTATTTATTTATTTATTTATTTATTTATTTATTTATTTATTTATTCAGTTTATATGCCACCCTATCTCACAATGGACTCAGGGCTGCTCACAACAATAAAACAAAGCCACAATATAAAATGAAGTCTAAAAATTTAAAAATTTAAAATTAACCCTTAAAACCCCATTATCAGTCCATTTCAGTACAATTTTAAAGACCCATTTTATACAGTTAAGTGTCATTCCATTCAACCCTCACATAACCAGGTTTCCAAGCATCACATCAGGAAGTACTTTGTTAATTTTTGTGGTAAAAAGTTATTTCACCAGTTTTCACACAATTTATTCAGGAAGTATAATAATATTAGAAAATGTGGTATGGCAGAAGGCAAGAAAGTGGGAAGTCATGAGTTCAGGTCCAACCTTTACAGCTTGGGGACTTTGGGCCAGACATTCTCAGCAGCGGTCAGTTTAACATATTCTTGCCACTGGTTCGCCCCCTGCACACACGCTCATTTCACTCACATGCATGCGCCTTCCGCACATGACCCCGGCCTTCCATGCATGCGCTTTGCTCACGTGTGCTTCTCCACAGATCAGGGGTGGGTTCTACTTACCTTTACTACTGGTTTGCAACAGGGCCACTCCCGCACGCTCGCTTCACTCGTGCATGCATGTGCTCTTCTGTGCAAGCACAGAAGCATTTTCACGACATCAGGGACAGTGGGTGGGGCCTCCCGCCAGTTTTACTACCAGTTCTATAGAACCGGTGCGAATCGGAGGCAGCCCACCACTGCCGCAGATGCGCCCAGCCTCAAAAACATGGCTAAATAGGACGGCATTACGTCCAGCAGGGTGGGACCTGCAATTGCCGCTACGAGTTCGCCTGAACTTGTCTGAACTGGCTGAATACCATCTCTGATTCTCAGCCTATGTTTCCCATCTGGCCAACCTGAGAGAAGATTAGCCAGGTAACTTTCTTCTTGATAAATCCATGCTTGTTGGTAATCACTCCATTTTTTCCAATGAGTTTATGAATAATGTCTTAATTTGTTTCTTCATTCAATTCATTTGTGATTTGTCATAAGTTCTTTTTTTCTTTTTTTCTTTTATTTAGATTTATATACCGCCCTTCTCCCCGAGGGGACTCAGGGCGGTGAACAGGCAAAGATAAAAATCATAGATACAAAATTTAAAAAACCAATTAAAACTGAATTAAATAATTGCCCCAACAATTCAAAACCCGTTTTTTAAAAAATTTGAATTATAAAATTAAAGTTTAAAATTTTCTTACAAAAAGGGGAGTTCCCTTTAATAGACAATTTTGGTCAGTTATATTATGTCCATACATATTTTTTTTTCAATATATGATTAAGAGCCTTGGTGGCACAGCAGACTAAATAATATATGATTATGAAGAGCCTTGGTGGTGCAGCAGATTAAAGTGCTGTTAAGTAGCACCAGTTGCCTGCAATTACTGCAAGTTCGAATCTCACCAGGCTCAAGGTTGACTCAGCTTTCCATCCTTTCGAGGTAGGTAAAATGAGGACCCAGATTGTGGGGGCAATAAACTGACTTTGTATAAAAAAGAACACCACTTGGGGGAGCTGAAAGCCTCACTAAAAAGGTATATACAAAAGTATGAAGGCTATTGCTTAACACATTGTGAGCTGCCCTGAGTCTCCGGAGAAGGGCAGCATATAAATTGAACCAATAAACAACAACAACAACAACAACAATAATAATAAATAACAAATTTATTGGAATCTTTTTCACTTTTGAAGATAGTAGTAATAGATAGTAGTTCTCCCAGTCTGCAATATTTTCAAGTTAGACAACAGTAGAAGAAAAATTCAAATATGAAAAGACCATCTGGAGTAAGAGACCAAGGTTTTTGCTTTTAAAATTGCTGGATGTTTTTTGTTCTAGTTCCATCCATTTCTGGAGAAGAATGTGTTTTACAATATATCCCATCGGAAACTGTACTTGGACCAGCATGGTGATATAACAGCAGATCTGAATGCCATAAGTTGGGTGCTTCTTCCCAGAATGGCTCCCATCGACAAGCAAATGGGGAGTTTTGAAAGGCAGAGACTTATCATCAATCAAGATACCATGTCATGGCTAAGGTTATGCAACAAGGTGAGAGAAATGTTGGTGTTCGTCCTCCATTACCAAAAGTCATAGTACCCATTTCAAGTTGGCTAAGCCTAGTCATTATGGTGATTGACTTTCACTGAGAATTGAATGTAGGGTGTAGAAATCTCATTAAAGTATTAAACCCAGAGGTAGTATTCAGCTGGTTCAGATTGCTTCAGATGAACTGGTAGCAGAAATTGTAGGTAGTCCCACCCCCGCCCTTCCACCCCGGCTCTATGCTGTCCTATTTAGGCATGTTTTTGAGGCCAGACACATGCGCGGAAGGCAGGCGTGCAAAGCGAGCGTGCGCAATGAACTGATTGTAAGAAAATATGAAATCAACTGCTAATTAAACCATGCTTGAAAGGCTTCAGTACTATTGACCAAAGTGTTCTAATATGCTAGAAAATGGAACCATCTTTAAGGCTGATTCAATAATGTCAAACACTGGGTGCTTTTTTCAGGACACAGGTCATAGCCCTTTGGTATAGCCACTGCAAACTGATATCTCCATAACACTGGTGAGAGAGGATCTTAAGTGCCACGGCTCGTGATACTGATAGCCTCAGGTTCATTTGTTCCTTGCTCTCAAAAGCAAAGAAGAAGGCAGTTCTGTTAATAGGTGCCTAAATTCAGATTTGGACTAAAGGCAATGAAACTGAATCAAAACTGGATAGATGTCCTGTAGCAGGAGTCAGCAACCTGCGGCTCTGGAGCTGCATGTGGCTGCGGCTTCCTGTTGCTCAAAATATGTGTCACAACTGCCAACGCGTGACACCCACTAGCACACAATTTATTGAGCTTTTCTATTCCCGGTAGACCAACCATAGATAAATCCAAGAAAAGAAAAGTTTCAGAAGAAAACAGAATGTTTAATTCAACTCATATGCTAGTTTTATGGCCGCTCAGGAAATAGTCAGGCATGGGAAGGGTTTTGTGGCTCCCGGTGATTTCTTTTCTTTAGGAAATGGGTCCAAATAGCTCTTTGAGTGTTTAAGGTTGTTGACCCCTGCCCTGTAGCAAATAAGCCTCAGGCTTCTGACCATCCAGGTTGGGGACAGTGTCTGTCTGAAACAGAAGGTCCATAGTCAGTGATGCTTTTAAGAAGCCCAGACATGGCCAGAGTATTTCATTCTTAATTTTAATTAATTTTTTTTTAAAAAATTGATTTATATGCCGCCCTTCTCCAGAGACTCAAGGCGGCTTACAGTGCGTTAATCAATAGCCTTCATACTTTTGTATATTTATACAAAGTCAGCTTATTGCCCCCACAATCTGGGTCCTCATTTCACCTACCTTAGAAAGGATGGAAGGCTGAGTCAACTCTTCTCTTTCACCCCACTGAGATTTTGCTCCTTGGAAGGAATTCTAAGATTTTTCAGTTCACTTGAAATCATAATAACTGTGAGCTAATGCTCTGACTCAGAAAACTGGAGCACTGGAACATGGCACTGATCCAAGAAAAGCTCTTCCTGATATTGGAACTAATTGAGAGACAATTTGAAAGCAAACATAATTTAGATTCTTCCTCTGACTTGTAAGACAGCATTTCATCTTAAAACACCTTGAATGATATTGGTTTTCATGATTGCTAGCTACCATAAGTCTGCCTGGGCAATACTAGGCTCCAGATTTAACTAATAATACATGTGAGTTTCTCTTTCCATGACAGTTGGTGTCATCTAGTTATATTTTTTCAACTGAAAGGACCTTGCCTTTGATATCTAGCTGGGCTTTCAAAATAACCCTTTCCAACAATGGGCTCATAATCATGTTCATCTCCTGCAGCAAGAGATGCTTGACTTTTTGAGGGATGTGTTCTCATGACTTTATCTCTATCTATATCATCCAACTACAGTTTTAGAAATTAGACCCTAGGTCAGTGATGGCGAACCTTTTAGAGACCGAGTGCCCAGACTGCAACACGAAAACCCACTTATTTATCGCAAAGTGCCAACACAACAATTTAACCTGAATACTGAGGTTTTACTACATAAAATAATGATAAACAAGGCAGAGTTCAGCTAATTGTTCTAAGAAAAATGTGATAAATGCACTTTTATGCCCCTTTATTTATTTTTCTGCTTCTGAAATATTATGTTTAGCAACAATAAAAAAGAAAAACGTCTGTGATATCATTTCTCTCTTTCTTTCCCTCCCTCCCTCCTTCCCTTTCTCTTTCTCTCTCTCTTCCCCCTCTCTCTTTTTCTCACTCTCTTTTCCTTAATCCCCCCCTCTTTCTTTCTTTTTCTCTCTCTCTCTTTCTCTCTCTCATCCCCTTCTCTCACCCTGGGGGGAGGAACCCCTGAACTGGTGCTGGGTGGTAGGAATCTTTCTCTCCCTCCCTCCCTCCCTTTCTCTCTCTCTCTCTCTCTCTCTCTCTTTCCCTCTCTCTCCACCCTGTAAGGGGGAAAGGAACCCCTGAACTGGTGCTGAGTGGTGGGAATCTGATGCCCAGAAGTAGTGTGTCAATGATCAGCTGGTCAGTGGAGAGCCGAAGACCAGCTGGCCAGCAGGGAGGTGGGGCATCGCAACACCGGCAGCTCTGCAGGAAAAACAACTGACATCTGGGAGGCAAGAGTGAGCCGATGATGACACAGGGTCGCATTGTGGCTCTGCATCATAATGGGCTCCAGGAAGAGGGGACCCCCATCTCCCCCATTGTGAAGCATGCTAAATTTGACTGTGTTGCACAAGGCACTGCAAGAGTAGCAGGCAGGCCATGGAGGCAGCAACAGCAAATGTACTGCAACGAAGGTGGAATGCTGTTTTGTGCAAAGGCAAGTGCAGAGTTGCTTCGCTCCCACACTAAAGCTCTGGCCATTGCCACCGCCGTGATAGGGCGTCAGCTCTTTCATCCCTCCGCTGTGACAGGGCAACAGGGAGCCTCAGCAGAGGGAATAAAAGAGCTGCATGTGGCTCTGGAGCCATGGGTTGCCGACACCCACCCCAAGCATTCCTTTGCCTACCTGATTTCCAGCTCTGTCACATTCCTCTGTTGTGTTTCTTGCCATCATGTGCAGGGAAACGAAAGTTTGTGGGACTACAAAATGAAGTTCACTCAATCGATTCCAACTTTGCAAGATCTTTTTCTTTCGTGAGAAGTTGGAATTGATTGAGCGAACTTTCTTTGTAGTCCCGCAAACTTTTGTTTCCCTGCACACGATGGCAAGAAACATGATGGAGAAACCCAATGGAGCTGGGCTGGGGTGACAGCGCGCACGCCCACAGAGAGGGCTCTGACTGCCACCTCTAGCAAGTGTGCCATAGGTTCGCCACATAGGTTCGCCACCTAGGGTATGCCCTAGGTCATACATTTCTTTCTTCATCACAGTTTTATTCTATTTTCATAAATCTAAGAATAAATATAATAAGTACCCACTCAACCCAATAAAGCACAACCAACACAAACTCTAAAAAGAATTACAGTGCCATACATCAAGAATATCTCAGAAACCACAAATAGACTATTACAACCACATGGAATCAGCTTAGCACCCAAGCCAACTAAAGCCCTTCAAAACATCCTAACTGAAAGACCCAGAAACCCCAGAAGAACAAACAGGAGTTGTTAAGGATATTGATGTTGTATGACCAACCAGCAGAGTAACTGCACAAGGAAACGTTGAGAGCAATGAATAAGAAAACTGGTTTAGCAAAAGTTTACTTTATCATAGGAAAAAGCAGTCGCGTAGTCATAAACAAATCCCAAGTCTTCACCAATAAATCAATCCAGTAAATCAGTCCAAACAACTCACTCTAGTTAACAAACCACGATGGTAGCAGATCCATCAACAGATAGCAACTCCTTCACAATAGCAGCTTCTTCACAATAGCAGTTCATAGCAGTTTCTAGCAGTTCAGTCACAATAGCAGCAGCAGTTCATAGCAGGTTACAATACTTTGTTTAAATATACTCCCAACTAGTCATTATCCCATTACAGCATGACTCAGCAAGAACGTAACATTTACAGCTTAAAGTTACAGTATACATATATTGCCTGGACAACTGGTTCTAACATTATATACATCATATAGAATCCTAACAGGAGTCATCTACAACATATAACATAAGAACTGCAACAACCACTATGTGGGACAAACAGGCAGAAGACTGTCAGAACGCATCCATGAACACCAACTGGCAATCAGAAGGCATGATGAAACTTCTTTCATTTCACAACATATAGACAGATTTAACCATATTTTCAATTGGCAAAATGGGACAATCCTAGACCAGACCAAATCCAAAAATGCCAAGGAATTTCTAGAAGTCTGGTACTCTGACAAATCAGCCATCAATAGACACATAGACATTAACAACATCTGTAGACTATGCAAGGGATGTGGTGGCTCAGTGGCTAAGACTCTGAGCTCGTTGATCGAAAGGTCGGCGGTTCGGCGGTTCGAATCCCTAGCGCTGCGTAATGGGGGGAGCTCCCATTACTGGTCCCAGCTTCTGCCAACCTAGCAGTTCGAAAGCACGTAAAAAATGCAAGTAGAAAAATAGGGACCACCTTTGGTGGGAAGGTAATGGCGTTCCATGCACCTTTGTTGTTTAGTCATGCCAGCTGTATGACACAGGGACATCTTCGGACAGTGCTGGCTCTTTGGCTTTGAAACGGAGATGAGCACTGCCCCCTAGAGTCAGGAACAACTAGCACATATGTGCGAGGGGAACCTTTACCTCTATAGACTATGCAAAAGAAACATTCAACCAGCCCAAAAGAGAAAAAGACTACAGCTCCTCTCCACCAGTAATCAGCACTCAGATCAGCATAGATGAACTCCAATGTCAACCAATGATCAAGTAAGCAATACCCCAATCAAAAAATTGCAAAAGAGCCATTAGTAAACAGCCCAACAAAAGAATCCCTAAGACTTCCCCCACCCACACAGACAAGCAAGACACCAGAATATAAACTGAGAGCAAGCCCCACTCCTTACTAGCACTGATGGACTAGCACTGATAGTTAGGGTAATGGAACATCTGCAAGAAAACAAGCAAGCTCAGAGAGCACCAAGTACCCCTCATTTCAACCCTGAGCTATAAATAGTTTCCTTTATTAGAATAAGTATTTCACAAATCTTTTAGAATAAAATTTATTCTAAAAGTTAACATGAATGCAATATAATACATTAAAATTATGCATATATGAAGAATGGAGAAATACATTTTAATACAGAAGTAATCCATTACTTGTCACAATATTAAATCTAATTCATCCCTTCAGATTTTAGGAAGTAAATAAAAACAAATCTCCTTTATTGAAATGTGATATGCCACAAGAAAAAGAGAGGAACTAAATGAACAGTAGGGACACGGTAGATCAGTGGCTAAGATGCTGAGCTTGTTGATCGAAAGGTCGGCAGTTCAGCAGTTCAAATCCCTAGTTCCACGTAACAGGGTGAGTTCCTGTTGCTTGTCCCAGCTTCTGCAAACCTATTATTATTATTATTATTATTATTATTATTATTATTATTATTATTTATTGGATTTATATGCCGCCCTTCTCTCGAAGGACTCAGGGCGGCTCACAACAATAAGAAACAGAATATAAAAGTTAAAAGACAAATTTAAACAGAATATCCAATAAATAAGCTTAAACATGGGAATACTAATTCAAATTTAAGATTTAAGAATTCAAAAATCTACAAAATCAATCTAGCAGTTCGAAAGCACATAAAAATGCAAGTAGAAAAATAGGGACCAACTTTGGTGGGAAGGTAACAGCGTTCCATGCGCCTTTGGCATTTAGTCATAACCACGGAAATGTCTTCAGACAGCGCTGACTCTTCGGCTTTGAAATGGAGATGAGCACCGAACCCTAGAGTTGGGAATGACTAGCACATATGTGCAAGGGGAATCTTTACCTTAAATGAACAATCTGTGAGTAGTTCTATCTCTTACAACTATTTGGAACTAGTTTGAGATTTCATGTTTATCTAAGTGAAGCCTAGAGACTATTCGACCAATGTTCCTGTCTATCTTCATTTCCCATAGATGATTTGGTCCTGACATATTGTATTTTCTTTGGCATTCCTTCTTTTTCTCCTTAGTCTCTGCCTCAGTCCAAATGTGTGGAAAGTTGTCATCCTGGATTTGTCAAGTGGGCTCGAGAAGGAGAGCCAGTTTGCTGCTATGACTGTGTTCCTTGTCCAGAGGGGACCATCTCCACTCAGGAAGGTGGGTGATCCAAAAGAAAAGTTCAGACTTTGTGGAAGTAGATTCATCAAGACCATTTTCATGAGAATACAAATTGAAACTTAACTTTTTCTTGTTTATTTTCAAACGGCACAATTCTTATTTCAAAGGAAGTAGCAAAGTGGAATGATGGAAGAGCTAAGAAGACATAGGCGGATGTGGCAAATCAGGAAAGCTTTACTACTGCAAGTGATAATATCTGTTGTTTTTTCATTTGAAAAAACCTTCTACACTTATCATTCTAGGAACCTCTGAATTCTCTGAAACTAGAGCAATTGTCTTAGGTCCACTTCTGGAAAGATTATTGCAATACTTCTTACTTAGGCCTCCTCTTGTGGATCACTGGGAAAATATAGCTAGTTTATAGTCAGGTGATCTGGACAGTTATTGATACACCTCATTATTTATTTTTTATTTATTTATTTTTATTCATTTATTTTGTCAGGCATGTATAAGATAACAGATATAAGTATAAACATGATTATGAATACATGAAATAGATACGAATAAATGGGGACAGTAGGACAGGGATGGTAGCCAAGCTGGTGCACTTATGCACGCCCCTTACAGACCTCTTAGGAATGGGGTGAGGTCAACAGTAGACAGTCTAAAGTTAAAGTTTTGGGGGTTTGGGGAAGAAACCACAGAGTCAGGTAGTGCATTCTAGGCATTGACTACTCTGTTGCTGAAGTTGTATTTTCTGCAATCAAGTTTGCAGCGATTTACCTTAAGTTTGCATCTATTGTGTGCTCATGTATTGTTGTTGAAGCTGAAGTAGTCATTGACAGGTGGGACATTGTAGCAAATAATTTTATGTACTACACTTAAGTCAGACCGAAGGCGGTACAGTTCTAAGTTGTCTAAGACCAAAATTTCAAGTCTGGTGGCATAAGGTATTCTGTTGTGAGCAGAGGAGTGGAGGACTCTTCTCGTGTAATATCTCTGGACTCTCTCAATTATATTTATGTCCAATATGCAGTGCGGGTTCCAGACAGATGAGCTCTATTCAAGAATTGGTCTAGCAAATGTTTTGTATGCTTTAGTTAGTAGTGCAATGTTACCAGAGAAGAAGCTACGCAAGATTAGGTTAACAACTCTTAATGCCTTTTTGGCAATGTTGTTACAGTTACACACATATTACCACTGTTCCCAGTAACCAATCCAGGTTATTTGAAGGAGCAGCTTTCTCTGCCAGCCAATTAGATTTCAGAAGATAAACATCATGTGAGTTCAGTATATTAAGAAGTGCCATCTAATAGGACCCAGAAAATTACCTTAGAAAAATTAACTGATTAATTATTTACTTCTAGTCTTGCAGGTTCCTGTGGAGGATGGGCATATTTTGCTGTAAATCTTTCAGGGAATAGGACTTCCCCAATTTCATAGAAAAAAATGATATTCTTGCCTTCTTTTTCTGGAGATGTTAAGAAATGTATCTTAAGAATGCTGCTGGTATCAGCTATTATCCCAACACTGTGTGTGTGTGTGTGTGTGTGTGTGTGTGTGTGTGTGTGTGTGTGTATATATATATATATATATATATATATATATATATATATATATATATATAAAAGGACACAAAATTTAAGAAACATATTTTACTTTTCTCAGATATAGAAAAATGCACCAAATGTCCAGATGATAAATATCCAAATGAGAACAGAGTCCAATGCATCCCCAAAGTTATCTCCTTTTTGTCTTATGAAGAACATCTGGGCATCATCCTGGTCTCTTTTGCTCTAATCCTGTTCCTAACCACAGGCCTTGTTTTAATCATATTCATTAAATACCAAGAAACTCCCATTGTCATTGCCAACAACCGGGACCTCTCTTACATCCTCCTGGTCTCCCTCCAGCTTTGCTTCTTGTCTTCTTTTCTTTTCATTGGTCAGCCAAGTAAAGCCACCTGCCTTCTACAACAAACAGTGTTCAGCATCATCTTCTCAGTTGCCATTTCTTCTCTCTTGGCCAAAACAATCACAGTGGTGCTGGCTTTCCTGGCCACAAAACCAGGAAACCAAGTGAAGAGGTGGTTGGGGAAAAACTTGGCCAACTCCATGATCATTTCTTGTTCTGCAGTCCAAACTTTCATCTGCTCCATCTGGCTGGGAGTTTCTCCACCATTCCCTGACTCTGACTTCCACTCCCAGCCTGGAGTGATGATCCAACAATGCAATGAAGGTTCTGTTGTCATGTTCTACATCACCCTCAGTTACATGGGCTTCCTGGCTGCCATCTGCTTCACAGTGGCTTTCCTGGCCAGGAATCTCCCTGGGACATTCAATGAAGCCAAGCTGATCACCTTCAGCATGCTGGTCTTCTGTAGTGTCTGGGTGAGTTTTGTACCCACCTACCTGAGCACCAAAGGGAAATACATGGTAGCTGTTCAGGTCTTCTCCATCTTAGCCTCCAGTGCTGGATTGCTGGGTTGCATCTTCATCCCCAAATGCTACATTATCATTCTGAGGCCAGATCTGAATACAAAGGAGCAGCTTACAATCAGAAGAAATGTAGAATTGTGAAACAGAAGAAGGTCAAAAATTTCTAACAGGCCAAACTTGAAAATGATGCAAGATGTTCTCCATACATCAGTGGGCCAATGATTTTGCTTGGAAAAATTAAAGTGTGGTCAGACAATAATGTCCTCAATACTTGTCCAGCAAATTGCAAGTTGGCTAGTTACAGCTATGCTGGCTGGAGAATTCTTGGAGTTGATGTCTTAAAGTCTTAAAGCTGCCAAGTTTGAAGACCTCTGCTTTGAGAGAAAGGGCTGAGCTAGAAGTGATAACTTGATGACAGCTTAAGAATATAAAATGATGAAGAACATAAAATAAAGGAATCCTTCAAATAGGGAAAGTCCTCTTTAAATTCGAAGAGGAGCAGCAGCAAAAGCAATAACTTCCATAGGAACAGAATCCCATTCATTAGAAAAGGTCTCAAATAATGTTTCCATGCCAAGTCAGTCATGAATTGACCAAATTATGTAGAAACAAGCCACCAACGATTAGAATTAATTAAATTGCCCACTGGCCTGTCTACGCTGGCCCTTTGCCAGCTTCTTTGTGAAACTGACAGACAAACTACAGAAACACAGCATTTTTTTAAAAAAAATGTTTATTAAGAATTTTTGACAGAATAAGCCAACACAAGCTTAGATGAATTGAAGCGTTTGAAAGCTCCATCCTTGAAATTGGCCCCAGAGGGAATACACGACACCTGTGGCAGAAGAAAAAGAAATCTGATATTTGTTGGCACAGTAATTAAAGAGGAAACCTTGGGAATTACTTAATGCCTGAACATGTTACAGAAGTGAAACAATTTTCTGCTGAGTTAGAGCCAAAGTTTATTTTGAAAGCCAATGCTCAAGGGTATCACCGCACACACATACACACAGATGCAATAGTGTGGCAAGTCCCTAAGAACAAAATCAAGCTCAGTCAAAACTAGTCATCAAAACTTTGCATAGTTAAAACAAAATAATGGCACACACAAAGAGGGAGAATGTTTCTTTTGGCTTTGTGAGTTCTTGTTTACAGGCTCACTTTCAGGTTTGCAAAGGAGCCAGGGCAGTGTTCCACTTCTCCCCTATAATTATGGAAGTGCTGAGGATTTCTTCTTGTTTTTTTTCTCTCCAGGGAGTTTTCTAGCTGTCACCTCTGAAATTAGTCCAGTGAGTGGCAAATACAAGGAATAATGCAAAGTCAGAAAGTCCTACATTAGGACTTTCTGAGCCAGAAAGTCCTAATGTAGAGAATTCCTGGCTTGGCCTACAATTTAGGCATTATGTGTCTCTGCAAAATTTTAGACTCTGGCCTTCCTGCTCTCATGCCTCTTTTCTTCTAGAGATATTTATTTCAAAATGTGATGAATCAATCCTTCAAGACTCATTTCAGCGAATTTTCAGATGAGCATTGAAACACCCTTGTTTTAATCTGTCTTGACTCAGGCAGCTTCACATCCAAAATCCAAGCCTTCAATTTCTCCTTTGATCTTCTATGGTATTAGAAGTCCATCCCAGGTTCTAAGATGTATTCCCTCTCTCCTTTCATCTAAGTCATGAATTGAAATGTTGGTGTATCCAATAGTCACAGTAGAACATTGTGACCAAATTTAATAGTTCATGGTTCTTATAAGAGGAATTGTTGATGAACCTTCTTTGGGTACATTTTCTCAGCCAGCTTGATAATCACTACAGATCCCAACACAGGTGGTTCCAGAGAGGCACAGGGGTCAGGTTCCTGAGACTGAATAATAGGTCTTCCTGGGCACCATTCTGACACATAGCTGCTGGTCTTTCTCCAGAAACAGAGTACTGGGAATCCGGCAAGGAGGCCCAGTGCTGATCCCTTCCAAGTCACAGTGATTCCAAGGAAGACTTCACATACTTCTTCCCAAAGAAGGGCTCAGCTTAGAAACCAATCAACGGTGCTACAAGCCATGATTCAGAGTCTGACTCTGACATTGTCTCTGACAATGTTACTCCAGCTGAGCATATGCTTCAGAACAGGGGTGAAATCTACTTACTTTCTCTACCGGTTCGGAAGTGCACATGCTATTGTCACGTCTGATTTTGGACCCTCTGCACATGCACAAAACCTTCTGAACATGCACAGAGGGTCAAAAACAGATGCTGTGAGAGCAGCGAGCAGGTCATGGAGGTGGTGAGATGCAATCCCATCCAACAGCAAAGATGGCATAGTCCTAGAAATGATAAGCTCCAAAACTCAAAGCTCCTCCATCTTGCCAGGGTTCCATTGAAGGCAGTTATTCTGCATTCAGACCCTCACAGAGTCTAAGCACCAGGATAAGACATTCATAGCATACATTAATTCACCAGGAGCAAAAATATAAAATTGAATATCATTGGAGTCATGATGAGGCCACACCCCATGGTGAAGGATAAGCTCACATAGTGGCTCGATGTACATGTTGAATGTACATCTTCATGGAGAAGAAAGACCACCAAGTTCTGTGGCTCCTGACATATTAAAGGCTGAAGGTAGGACCAACAAGGGGAGACAATGGATGAAAATTGTCTGGTATGGTGGAATCCAGCAACATCTCCTTGTTGTGGGGTTGAATAAAAGCTGCTTTAAGAGGTAAAGGAACAACACCTGACTCAAAGAACAATTAAGCACCTAAAATCCACTCAGATGACTTTCCCCCATGCTACTATAACAAGCTAAGAAGTGCATGGATCTAAAGAGCAGGTGGCCAAGTTCCCAGTCTAAGGATCCTGTCTACTTCCTGAGGCCCAGCAGATTCAAATTGTTCCCAGATAACAAGGTAAGATGCTTCCCGAGGAACCCCGTCTGGGCCTGCCACAAGGTTGTCATCAAAGTGTGAACAAATTCAAGCAACTGTAAAACAGATGCTGAACAAATTCCTCCTTATACCTTTGTGAGAGGTTATCTGAACCCCCTCTAACCAAGAGGTAAAGGTAAAGGTTCCCCTTGCACATATGTGCTAGTTGTTCCCAACTCTAGGGGGTGGTGTTCATCTCCATTTCTAAGCTGAAGAGCCAGCGCTGTCCAAAGACTTTTCCATGGTCATGTGGCCGTCATGACTAAATGCCAAAGGCACACGGAACTTAGTTACCTTCCCACCAAAGGTGGTCCCTATTTTTCTACTTGCATTTTTATGTGCTTATTTCTCACTAGGGATTCAAACTGCTGAACTACTGACCTTTTGATCAACAAGGTCAGTGTCTTAGCCACTGAGCCACCATGTCCCCTTTAACCAAGAGGACTTTAACCAAGAGGACTCATGCCAACTAAAACAGGGCTATGTCTGGAAGCTATCTGAGTTTCCAAAAAGGGTGAAGTATTGGCTATTTGCCTTCCTTACCACCACAAGGTAGGCCTTAATAGACAATCCAGCCTAAATTTGGCTGCATTTGTTCCTTGTTAAGCACCAGCAGTGCTTCAGACATCTTGTGTCTTGTTTCATTTCCCTTAATTCCTCCTTTATCCACTTAGAGTGATGGAATTCCCCAGAGTGGAGAGTCACAGAGACCCAATCTGACCTAAATTCTCAGCCACCCCCTTACTCCAAAGCAGTGAACAAGTGTTTGGGTAGGACATCCAGCAGTATAGCTGGCATATTGTAGAACCAAACACCAAAGATTGGTGATGACCTTGCCCGGTGGTCTCTGTTAAAATTGAAAACCACAAAAAAAGAAGATATTATCTAGAACAGTGGGTCTCAACCTTCCTAATGCCGTGACCCTTTAATACAGTTCCTCATGTTGTAGTGACCCCCAACCATAAAATTATTCCTAAAACCATTGAAAATATGTGTTTTCAGATGGACTTAGGCGACCCCTGTGAAAGAGTCGTTCGATCCCCAAAGGGGTCCCAACCCACAGGTTTAGAACCACTGATCTAGAAGGACATCAGAAGACTTTCACCTAAGAGTTCAATTTCCATCCCCAAAGATTAATTTCCTAACATGTCCTAGTAGGAAGGTCATGACGCACTTCAGAACAATAATCCCAGGGCTGTATTTGTTGAGTTTTCACTAAAATCCTTTTTTCCAAGAACTTCTTTGCACATGGAGCTCTGAAAGTAGTTCAGCATCCCCAGAGGAGAAGTTGGTTTTCATTGTAATTATCATCATCCTGGTCTTGGGACTCTCTCTTCTGTTTCCTCAGTGACTGCCTTTGATGTAAACATCAGACTAAAGCAACATGGAAGGAATAATGCATTAGGAAAGGATAAATGCTTCCATTGATGCTGAATGTTTTACACATGATTTAGGATGGGCAGAGGTTATGCTGCTGGATGAAACTTTCTCTCCTTTCCAGGTGAAGCTCGGTTTGTCTCTGACCTCTGAATCAAGAAAACCACTGACATTCAGTCTCATGAGAGTACTTTGAATTCTAACTCTTTTTGCTGTTTGGAAACAAAGGATTTGCTGATTCAGTCCAGGGAGAAATGGACTTCATGCATCTGGTTTTGATGCTGTTGCTTTTGCTGACCCAGAGAAACTCTGGGAGGCTCAGAACCAAATGCCCTACACTTTTGAAGGAGCGGGAGAGAAGAAAACCACGGAACTATTACAGACCAGGAGACCATCTCATTAATGTGGTTCTCACTGCATCCATAACTTTGTTTCAGCCATTGCAGTTCAATGAAGCTCCTTATATTTCTTCTACTCGGTAAGTCATTCATTAGGATGGCCTTGCAGTCCCTTCATTTGCATTTCTATCACTCTTCTTCCTTTCTTCTTATTCCACTGATTTCTAAGTTATAAGACTTGTGTAACGTCTTGGGTCATTTTGATTCAAAAGGCTGTCCTTTTTTGTTTTATCTTGTGCAAGAGAATTAATTCCAAGGATGGGACAGAAAAACCTTGCCTTTAGAAGCTGTGGGTGCTCTATCACTACACGTTTTTAAGGAGAGATTGGGCAAGCATTTGTCTGAATTATTATAGGATCTCTTGCTTAAGCAGGGCATTGGACAAGAAGACCTCCAAAATCTCTTCCACCTCTGTTATTTTGTTAAACCCTGAAAGATCCTCAGAAAGAAAAACACAGAAGTCTGAAGGATCTTGCCTTCCTCTTCCCGTCCAGAGCTCATTGTTTGAATAATGATTTGCATTTAGTGTAGTTAATGAAAGAATTGTAGTTACCTCTTCCAGTCCATATTAAACACAGTTCTTTGTAGGAATAGGGATAACTTATATCCTTAGATAACTTAGATAAAAGAGCCGAGGGGGCGCAGTGGTTAGAGTGCTGTACTGCAGCTACTTCAGCTGACTGCTAGTTCAGCAGATCAGCAGATCAAATCTCACTGGCTCAAGGTTGACTCAGCCTTCCATCCTTCCAAGGTGGGTAAAATGAGGACCCAGATTGTTGGGGGCAATATGTCGATTGTTGTAAGCCACCCAGAGTCCTCGGAGAGTGGGCGGCATAGAAATATGAACAATAAATAAATAAACTTCTTTTTAGAATTGCTTTGCTGGCTCATCATTAAACCGTGTTCTTGCTTTTATGGTGGTTCTACTAAAAAGATTGAAATATTGAACACTGTTTACTGGACACCAGCACTACTACACTGTTGGAAGAAATATCCTTCTGGATTCAGTTCCAAGTGGGGAAAAAGACACTGGAAACATGGAGGCTGCTTGGAAAGATGGTTAAATGGTGGGCAGGAATCACATGGCTTGAGTTCCTGAACAGAAAAGGTGATCACATGCTTCAAGGTGTTGGGTGAAGAACCAAAGAGAGGAAAGAAAAGAGACCAAGATGCTGAGACTGCCTAAGTTTATAACCTCTATTGGGGTTGGTATCTTATCTAATATTGGTATCTTGGTGTTTCTTGTTCTGGTATAAGAAATGTATCCTGATTGGTTGTCAAACTCCCAGGCAGTCTAGGGGTCTTAGCTAACTTTGTAAGTTGTCTCTCAAGCTTGCTTGAGTCTTGCCATGTGGTGAGTTTCTGTTGCTAGATGAGTCCTATTGTATTGCAGATGATGGTTCATTGACAAAGTGGGGGGGGGATGAGTTTCTGCCTCTGGCCCATTGACAAAGGTGGGGAAGGCAGGAAGCTTCTGGGAGCTGCTTTGTCTTTAGCACATGTTTCTCCATTTCTCATCCAGGGAAATATAATATTCTGCCTTTTTAATATTTCCTAAAATATTTAATTCTTCTAGGAGAGGGGCGGGTGCTAACTTCCTACAACACCACTAAACTCTTCTCAATAGTCCCAGCAATTAAATGGTAATGTGCGACTCATTTGCCTCTGGTTTGGGATCAGTTTTGACTTAAGACTAAATAGAGTTGTGGAGTCAAAGGAATTATTGAAAAAAATGTTGATTTTGATTATTTTGATGATGTTGATGAAGAAGATGTTGACAACAAGGATGGTGGTGGCAATAATATAAACATTTTTTTAAACAGTTGGTTGTTTTTTGACGTTACAAGAACCCTACAATTCATTTTTGCCATTCAAGTGGTCAACAAAAATCCTCAGATCCTGCCCAACATAACATTGGGATACAACATCTATGACAACACTTTGAGCACACTTTACACTTCAGATGCCTTGATGGACATGCTCTCTACTGGAAAAGCCAATGTTCCCAACTATAGCTGTGGAAGGAAGGAAAATCTTTTGGTTCTTCTTGATGCAGCTGACAGTGAAATCTCCATCCAGATGTCAACATTAGGAGGCATCTACAAAGTCCCACAGGTTTGTATGTGTTCCTCTATCTGGAGAAATAAGATGGGTGTTGACAGGTAAGTGATAAAGGCAAACCCTATCTTCCTTATTTGGTTCAAGAGCTGATTTTCACCATGGCCATTGTACATACCATGACTATGGTTTGGGATCCACAGATGAAAGGGAGCAAAAATGAAAAGAGTCACATGCTCTCATGACACCATTCCCATTGCTTTGGGGCTTCTACTGCACATTTCTGAAGGTGAAGAGAGGCTCTATATCCAATCAAAGGGTCTTTCTACAAAAATGAGATGCAGCAGTGATGGGAAGGTCAAATTTTGTACATAATCTTAGCCAAAATAAAGATAATTTCAATGTAGGGGAATCCTGTAGGGGATTCTTTTCAGATTTGTGAAAAGAATCCCCTACAGTTGTTAAAACATCAATATCTTATAGGGACCATTAGCATATATTAACTGCTTTATTAATAATATTAGAAGTATATTATCCAACATGTCAAATATTTTATCCTAATATTTTCATGATCAGATTCATCATGGAATATTTAAAGAACATTAATGCCCCTGGAGAAGACTTTCTACCAGCTGAACTATTCAAAAAGATATCCTGAGTAGTGAGCCTTCTATTAGCAGGTTCATTTACACATAGGAATAATATCTCTCACATCCAGTTGGGTAGAAGACAAGCAATAGTAGTTGCTATAAATAAATGAAATTTAAAAAATCCATTATCAATTATAAGTCCATTTCTCTACTATATATTGTGGCTAAAATATATGTTAGTTTCATTTTAAGGTGGATTCAGAATAGGTAGATGAAAAGTTCATTCTTTACAGAAAAATAAACAAACTTTAGATACAATGGACCCACATTGACAATTCCTTTGTCTTGAAACATCCAAATAAGTTAGGGGAAACAGCAATTTTCTACCCTTTAAAATTAAAGTGTACCACCTGACAAAATAAACAGAGATATATAATGAAAGGAAATTCATTGCCCTTAAGATAAAACTCAGACATCAAAGACCTTCTTGTGTGCATTCAATTTAGGGTCAATGGAGTCATAATAAGTAGGATCCATGTGGACATTAATGACTTAGGAGGTTTAATTAAGGATCCTGAAGTAAACATGAATAATGAGCCAAATACATATTGGGACACTTGGTTGTAAGCTGACAATACATTATTAAGTTGAGTTTTGTAGGTTTTTAAGAAGACATGGCTCCTACTCTAATAATAATTCTCATTATTAATAACTCAAAGTTAAATGGCACTATCCTTGGAAAGTGACATCATAGCCTTTGATATCTATTCTATGAGCCAATAGAGCAAAATAACACGTCTCCTTACTTAGGGGTAGTTGTCTCTGAGCTGGATGTTAGATCCCCCATCATCAAAGAAGCTCACTTAGAGCAAGGACATATCAATGTATTGCTCAAATTCAAAACATCTTAGCTTTCCAGCTTACTTAGCCCTTTCAGTAATGCGAAGGTTACCCTCTTCATAGCAACAAACAGTCTTCCAATATCTAAGAGATATTGTCATAAAGAAAAAAGGATCAACCCATTCTTTAAAGAACCTGAAGGCAAGGCAAGAAGCAATGGATGAAAACTTTACCAAGGAGAGATCCAAGCTAGAACTAAGGAGAAATTTCCTGATAGCGAGAACAATTAATGATTGGCATGACTTGCCTTCAGAAGTTGTGGGTGCTTCTTCACTGGAGGTTTTTAAAAAGAGAGTGGGCCATTTGTTTGAAGTAGCATCGGGTCTCCAGTTTGAACAGAGGGTTGGACTAGAAGACCCCCAAGGTTCCTTCTAACTCTGTTATTAGGTTATACTGCTTAAAATAGAGCACCTTGGTGGTGTAGCAGACTAAAGTGCTGTTAAGAAGCACCAGCTGCCTGCAATTACTGCAAGTTCGAATCTCACAAGGCTCAAGATTGACTCAGCCTTCCAACCTTTCGAGGTAGGTAAAATGAGGACCCGGACTGTGGGGGCAATAAGCTAACTTTGTATAAAAAAGAACACCGTTTAGAGGAGGCCAAAAGCCCTACTAAGCAGGTATATACAAAAGTATGAAGGCTATTGCTTAACGCATTGTAAGCCGCCCTGAGTCTCCGGAGAAGGGCGGCCTATAAATTGAACAAACAAGCAAGCAAACAAACAAACAAATAATGCAACTAGAACAAGCCCAATCACATCATCTAAGAAATATGTTGGTGATGGATAAAAGAACGTCAGCTGCTACCCTCAGAGTTGAATTGGGAATTTAAACCATTTAAATTGTTTAATTTGTTTAAAATCAGGATATATTGGTGTAAAAACTGAAGCTATGTAAACAGACAGACTCCCAAAAATATCTCTGTTAGAAGTGATAAATTTAACTTAAAGTCCTCTTGAATTGTACAACTGACAAATTATATCTCTCTGGAGAACAAGCTAAAAAGGTTGCTACCGAAAAAAATCCAGGATATTGAAGCAGAGAAAGATATATCCATCCTCATTAGGTTCAAGGTACAAAGTTGGCATGTTGAAATGGAAGAGCTGCTAGAAACATACCTTTCAAATTACAAAGCATTTAAACACAGAAATGCCTAAACATTTTAGCGTGGTATTTACTCAAACAAGATTGGAGCTGGACACAATGTTTAAATAGGGAAGATTTAACCAAGTCCACTTTAATGAAGGCTTACTTGTGGATCTCCAGAGTTGGAAGGCATAACTCATCTATTATTTCAATATCAGTTTTAAAAGAATGAGAGAGATCAGCATCTTGGACTGCCCATTAGACAAACAATTAAAACAACATATTTCCTGTGTGGTAATAGTTCAAAATTGTACATTATACAGACCTTCATTGGAAGAAAACACTTTGGGTGAGAGACGCACATGTGAGTCTGATTGTAGTAGAATGTAGGGGTGATACATATTTTTTTTTATTCTTATCCTTTTTTTCTTACTTAATTTGTTTCTTTTTTCTTTTTTTAATTTTATTTATATGCCGCCCTTCTCTGGAGACTCAGGGCGGCTTACAATGCGTTAAGCAATAGCCTTCATACTTTTGTATATTTTATACAAAGTCAGCTTATTGCCCCCACAATCTGGGTCCTCATTTTACCCACCTTAGAAAGGATGGAAGGCTGAGTCAACCTTGAGCCCGGTGGGATTTGAACTTGCAGTAATTGCAGGCAGCTGGATTTAAATACTGCCTTAGTAAGAGGCATTAGCCTCCTACGCCACTGTTTTATTCTGTTCTGTTTTATATAAGAACTTCTTAATATTTTGTGTTTTACATTCTGTATCATGGTATTGTCTAATGGCTATTCAATAATAAACCAATGTGTTGATGAGAAATAAGTTAGATGTATTAAAAACTAATATTTTGAACTTGACCTTACCTCAAATATAACAGAGCATTCTTCATTGCTTTTTCAGATTGGTTATACAACTACTTCAGAGGTTCTGAGTGATAAAAATCAATTCCCCTTTTTCTACCGGATGGCTCCCAAAGAAGAAGTCCACTACCCAGCAATTCTCCACCTACTTCTCCATTTCAGATGGACCTTGATTGGCCTCTTTGCTACAGAGACAGAGGAGGGAGAGAATTCCATGAGGGCTTTGACTCCTGTGCTGGTCAAGAGTGGAATTTGTGTTGTTATATCACAACAGTTGGAAAGAGACACACTTACAGAACCCTTCAGGGATGCCCTCTCTAAGTGGAGACAAGTCAATGTCTTTGTTTTCTTCACAAAATTTGTTAGCATCATTAATGGTTTTCTTCCTGTTCATTTAACACTCGAAGCTTTGCCAGGACATGTAGCAGGGAAAGTCTGGATCCTCTCAACCTTTTTGGAATTGAGAATAAAAAAGGAAAAAGAGTACAAATATGTCCGTAGTATTTTGAGCTTTGTTTATCAGAGGAAAACAAGGACAAATTATGATGCTTTTGAAGCCAAGCTCCTTGTGGAGCCTCTAATGGCAAAGCATCATTGTTCTTATTCAAAGCAGATGTTTTCGGTGAAAGGCCGGTTAAGATGCATCCAGAATACACTACAGCATCCAGGGAAAAGAATCCAAAATGATTATCATTTTTACAGTATTGTTAAGACTCTAGCACATACCTTGAATGCTGCATATTCCTCCATGTCCTGGAGGAAAAGGGAGGAGGGCAAAGAGAATTTGTGGGCTCCAAATCTGCAGCCGTGGCAGGTATGAGGTCCTGACATGGATTCATTAATCTTAGTTCCTTTTGGGAAGGAATTCAAAGGAGAAGTAGGGGAATCATCTCAACTTCCTTGTGCTAAAAAAAAAAACCAACAGGTTTGGCCCAAAACCCAACAGTTTTGGCCAATCTAACCACTCAGAGGAGACTGTTCCAAAGAGCGGGCAGCATGACAGATATATTTTGGTAACATATACTGCTAATTTTAAAACAAATATATGCATGGATCTAGGTGTCCTAGTGGATAGCTGCTGACATATGAGCCAGCAGTGTGGTGCAGATGCCAAAAAAGACAATGAAGTCCCTGCCTATATCAACAGAGGGATAGTGTCAAGACTACATGATTTGGTACTACTGCTTTATACTGAACAACTAAGACCACACTTGGAATGCTGCAATCCAGTTCCTGTCACCAAGATACAAAAAATACTGAGACCTAGATAGAGTGCAGAGGAGAGCAACAGAGATGGTTATGGGTCTAGAGCAGGGGTGTCCCCACCCCCACCCAGTTTAGCGAAGGGGAAAAAAGCCCCAATACATCACATGACACAACCGTGACAATGCAAGTTTGACAACCCTGGTCTAGAGTATAAACCATATGATGAATTGTTGCAGAAACTAGACATTTCTAGTCTAGAGATAAGAAGAAGTAAGGGAGACATAATAGCAGTCTTCCAATACTTGAAGGACTGTCAATAGGATAGGATAGGATAGGATAGGATAGGATAGGATAGGATAGGATAGGATAGGATAGGATAGGGTAGGGTAGGGTAGGGTAGGGTAGGGTAGGGTAGGGTAGGGTAGGGCAGGGCAGGGCAGGGCAGGGCAGGGCAGGGCAGGGCAGGGCAGGGCAGAGCAGGACAGGACAGGACAGAATAGAATATTAGAATATAATAGAATATTAGAATAGAATATAATAGAATATTAGAATAGAATAGAATAGAATAGAATAGAATAGAATAGAATAGAATAGAATAGAATAGAGTAGAGTAGAGTAGAGTAGAGTAGACTAGACTAGACTAGACTAGACTAGACTAGACTAGACTAGACTA
>WNWU01000165.1:50545-71506 GCA_012654045.1 Ptyas mucosa | reverse complement strand
TAGACTAGACTAGACTAGACTAGACTAGACTAGACTAGACTAGACTAGACTAGACTAGATAGACTAGACTATTAATAGAATAGAATAGAATTATTTATTGGCCAAGTGTGATTGGACACACAAGGAATTTGTCTGTGGTGCAAATGCTCTCAGTGTACATAAAAAGACAAGATACATTCATCAAGAATCATAAAATACAACACCTAATGATAGTCATAGGTACAATAAACAATCAAATTATACTAAGAAACAATATCAATATAAATTGTAAGGATACAATATAATTGTAAGGAACAAAGTTATAATCATGCAGTCATAAGTGGGAGGAGATGGATGATAGGCTAATAGTAATAGTAATGTAGCCTTAGTGAATAGTTTGACAGTATTGAGGGAATTATTTGTTTAGCAGAGTGATGGTGTTCAGGAAAAAACTGTTCTTGTGTCTAGTTGTTCTGGTGTGCAGTGCTCTATAGCGTCGTTTTGAGGGTAGGAGTTGAAATTTATGTCCAGATTGTAAATATTTTCGCAGCCCTCTTTTTGACTCGTGCAGTATACAGATCCTCAATGGAAGGCAGGTTGGTAGTAATGGTTTTTTTCTGCAGTTCTAATTATCCTCTGAATAAAACTCAGACATTAAAGACCATCTGTGTGCATTCAATTTAGTAATTGTTTTTTTTTTGGGGGGGGGTCAACCTGCTCATCAAAGCACCTGAGGGCAGGAGAAGAAGTGAAAGGTAGAAGAGTATTAAAGAGAGATCCAACCTAGAATTAAGGAGAAATTGTGTGACAGTGAGAACAATCGATCAATGTGTAACAATTTGCTTCCAGAAGTTGTGTGGGCTACATCACTGGAAGTGTTCAGGAAAAAATTGGACAACCATTTGTCTTGATTAGAAGACCTCCAATATCCCTTCCAACTCTATTATTCTATGACTTCTATGACTTTCCATTTTTAAATTCATTCTTGTATCTATGGGTTTGTGATTAGCATCATAGAAATTTATATTTATAAATTTGAAGGACATTCTGAGAGTCTCCGCTTCTTTTCTAGTTCATTGGCTCAACTCTACATTTACATCTACAAAACTGAATGCAGTATTCCAGATGCGGCCTTACTAAGGCTTTATAAAGCGGTACTAATCCTTCATGCGATTTTGATTCTGTTTCCTCTAATTGACACATTTTGTCAATGATATTTTATCAATATGCATTCTCTTAATATAGGATTATAGAAATTTTTGCTGCACTTTTGGATTTCACCTTTGGAGACTGTGGTGACAATTGTTCTGCCAACTAAGAATTCTTGCAAATGAGATAACTTATTTAGATGCAAATGTGAAAAGACCACATGGGTTAAGAAACTATGGCTTCTAATTTTAAAATTCCTGGATGTTTTCATTCTAGCTTCACCCCTTTCTGAAAAGGAATGAGTTGTGCAATCTTTCCCTGCTGAAACTTTACTTGGATGAAAATGGAGTCATAACTGCAGATCTGGACATCGTGAGCTGGATGTTTCTCTCCAAGGGGAATCCTCAGAAACAGCAACTGGGGAGTTTTGAAAGACAGAGTCTTATTATCAATCAAGATATTCTGTCACGGCTCAACTTGCTCAACAAGGTGAGGAAAATATTGGTATCTCTTTTCTTTTTTTACAAATCCCAGGGGTGGGTTCTATTTACCTTTACTACCGGTTCGCAATGGGATCGCTCACACATGCACGCTTCGCTCGTGCATGCACCTTGCTTCTGCACATGCACCTTGCTTCTGCACATGCACCTTGCTTCTGCACATGCACCTTGCTTCTGCACATGCACCTTGCTTCTGCACATGCGCAGATCGCTTCTGATGACATCAGGGTCAGTGGGCAGAGCCTCCCGCTGGTTTTACTACCGGTTCTGTAGAACTGGTCTGAACCGGGGGCAACCCACCACTGCTGATGACCCATTTCAAGTAGTCTAAGCCTAGACTAAATGGTGGTTAACCTTTACTGAGAATTGAATATGTGAAGTAAAACTTTTATCATTTTCTTACACAGGGAGGTTTTCGTTCCGGCAACCATGGTATCCCTCTGATGCTACAATATGGAATACTGTTTAACTGATTCAGCTATGTCCAAAATGAGATGTTCAGTTATTATTGTTTAGGACAGTGGTAGTCAACCTGGTCCCTACCACCCACTAGTGGACATTCCAGCTTTCATGGTGGGCGATAGGGGTTTTGTCCCTACTTTATAAATCACCATTACTGTGGAACCAGTGGGCGGTTAAAAATTTTTACTACTAACAGAGATACAAAAGTGGACGGTAGGTATAAAAAGGTTGACTACCCGTGGTTTAGGACATGGCCGTTTTCTGTGCCTTCTGATATTTATATTTCCATAAA
Organism: Ptyas mucosa; assembly: GCA_012654045.1. Taxonomy (NCBI): domain Eukaryota; kingdom Metazoa; phylum Chordata; class Lepidosauria; order Squamata; family Colubridae; genus Ptyas; species Ptyas mucosa. The sequence continues at coordinate 69,124 of WNWU01000165.1, read as the reverse complement.
ACTGGTGAGAGAGAACATCAAGTGCTGGGGATTGTGGCATTCTACTTTGCTTGTTTCTTGCCTTCAAAGAGGAAAGAAAAAAAGTAATTCTGTTCACCAGTTCCCAAGTTCAGAATTGGATTGAACCAGGAGTGAGCTTCAAAAATTTTAGCAAGGGGTTCTCTGCCTGGTTTCTGGGTGGGCATGGCCATGATGGGCATGGCCTAGTTGGCCTCCTGCACCATGGCGGGAGGGGTGTTTTTGCTCTCCCCGGGCTCCAGAGGCTTTTCTTAAGCTTCCGGGAGGGCAAAAACAGACTCCCTAGGCTCCGGAGGCCCTCTGGAGGCCAGAAACAGCTGCATTTCCAGCCTTCCCGAACTTCTGGTAGGCTCGTTTTTCACCCTCCCTGAGCCCTGCACTTATCTGCATCCAAAATGGGCCGCATGGGGACTCTTGGGAGGGGAGGGGTGGGTGGGGCCTGCCAGGAGTGGGATTTGGGGGTTCTCCAAACTGCACAGAATCTTAGCTAGAGGTTCTCCTGAACCCCTGCGAACTCCCAGCAGCCCACTCCTGGATTGAATCCAACGAAATTGAATCAAGACTGCAAGGAGGTTCTGCTCATCTCAGTGGGAAATAAGCTTTGGAATGTGGATTCAGCTTGCCCTGGTTGGAGAAGAGTCCTCTTAAAGGAGAGGTCCATACTCTGAGATGTTTTTAAGGAACCCAGCCTGAAAAGAGAGTAATCTATGCCTCTTCTTGATCCCACCGGGATCCTGCAACAGTCCTTTTTCTTCTAGGAAGTCACCTCAACAGAAAACCCCTGCAATTCTCTTGCTTACCTTGATTGTTAGCTAAGTTCAGTCCATATGGAATCTAAGGAGACTGTAAATTTAACTAACAATAAATGTGAGTCTGTCTTTCCATGCCAATTGGTGTCATTAAACTATAGTTCTTCATGTATTTATGAAGGATGGAGGAATGCATGTTAATATGAGGAGGAATCCACCAGTTGTCACTTAATGCTTAAACTTTCTCTCAATTCCACCACTCCAGAGTTTATTAATAATAATAAAAAAAATGCTTTACTGCAATCTGATATGCCAGAAGCAAAACCAAGGAATTAAATGAAGCATCTTTCTATAGTTATATCTCCTATAACTGTTACATACTACTTAGAAATTTTATACTTATCTAAGTGAAAAACTGCTTGGCCAATGTTTGCATCTATCTCCATTTTTCATGGATGGTGACGCCTAACATATTTTCTCTATTTTTCTGTTTTTCTACTTAGTCTCTGCCTCAGTCCAAATGTGTGGACAATTGTCATCCCGGATTTTTCAAGCGGACTCGGGAAGGAGAGCCAGTTTGCTGCTATGACTGCATTCCTTGTCCAGATGGGACCATCTCCATTCAGGAAGGTAAGTGACATCAGAGGAAATGTTACTGAATTCATGCACAGCATTTTAATCAATGTGCTGTTAATAGACAACTTGAACATTTTGCCCTTGTTTGTTAATTTCATTATGCCCAATTTCTTCCATATGGGGAGGGATAAGAAAAAGATCTTAAAGGACAAGGTAGGAAGAGAGAGAAGGACAAGGTGGATTAGCTAAGGCTACTTCTGCCAGAAAAAGTCTCTCTTCTACTTGGAAGTGTCCTTCCATATTGCCCTTTCTGAATTCTTTGAAAGTTTATTTATTTATTTATTGGTTCAATTTATACGCCACCCTTTTCCAGAGACTCAGGGCGGCTTACAATGTGTTAAGCAATAGCCTTCATACATATATACCTGCTTAGTAGGGCTTTCGCCCCCGCCCCCAAAGCAGTGTTCTTTTTTTTATATACATAGTCAGTTTATTGCCCCCACAAACCGGGTCCTCATTTTACCTACCTCAAAAGGATGGAAGGCTGAGTCAAACTTGAGTCTGGTGAGATTTGAACTTGCAGTAATTGCAGGCAGCTGGTGTTACTTAATAGTGCTTTAGTCTGCTGTGCCACCTAGGCTCTTATGTTGAGGAAGGGTTTCAGGTGAATGGCTTTTTCTTATCTAAACCAACTCTACTTTATAGGCCAAAGATACAGTGATCAATCATTCAATCAATATTTCCATCAATTAATCCATCAGACAATCTTTTTTTTTTATTGAAAAAGTTTTTTAATAAAATTTTTACATACATTTTCTCCCCCCTCCCCCACCACCCCCCGGACTTCCCAGAGCAAATACAAGTACATGATAAAATACAGCTCAAATTCTCTAAGTTAAACTCCATTTCACACTTATCATAATCCTAATCATTAAACAAGTAAATTAAAGGAAAGCAAGTCTTCTTTTCTTCTCATTCCATCTAATTCGACAAAATTAATCTCCATGTCTCCATTTATAGTTACAGCAGTTAATAAAACAATTAAATATTACGTAATCACAACTATCATTACTCAGTATAACTAATTAATACTTAGCAGATTATTAAGTCTACACAATCTAACAAGATATTTTGTAACTTCTTTCATTTAAAACAGAAAAAGAAAACCCAACAACAAAGAAAAATAAAAAACCCTCAGTCAAAAAAAAAACAACCCCCCCCCCAAATTTAAAATAGAATACTATATAAAATCTTCCGTCCTCCATTTTTAAACCATCAAGGTCCATTTATAGTTAAAACACTTAAAACAATAATAATAAAGTTTTTAGTCAAAAAAGGAGTATAACAATCAAACCTCTTATAAATTTATCAATACAGATAAAACATCATTTAATAACTATATCAAACATTTTAATTCTTGATACTAGATTAAACCAGTTACTAATCTTCTTGTCTTCACATCTTCCGACAGCATGTAGAATATCTTTTTTTTTATTGAAAAAGTTTTAACAATACAAATTTTTCCCCCTTTCCCCCCCCTCCCTAGCCATAAATGTAGAATACATATAAAAAGAATATATAAATCCCTCCCATCCCCATCCCCACCCTAACCCTCCCCCTCCTCCCTCTTCCCTCCCCCCCTTGACTTCCATTATATGCAATATTAATATTCCCAAACAATATATATGTTATTCAAACTTCCAAATCTTTTTTCCTATATTTACTAACATATTAACATAGTCGTCTCAGCTAAAAGCGATATAATATTTTCTAGTCTGATACTTATTCTGTACATACTCAATCCATAATTTCCATTCCTGTATATACTTCTCATGTGTCTGATCCTTTAAAAAAGCTGAAACCTTTGCCATTTCTGCAAATCCAGCCATCTTCTGGGTCCATTCATCAACCGTCGGTAAAACATCACTCTTCCAATGTTGGGCAATCAATAACCTAGCTGCTGTCACCATATACAAAATCAATTTAGTTTCACCCAATGTAAAATCTTTAACTATACCCAATAAGAAAAATTGCGGAGAAAATTGTATTTTTTTCTTTAAAACATTTTGCATAACCCACCAGATTTTTATCCAAAAAGCCCTCACTTCCCTGCAAGTCCACCAGATGTGATAATATGTAGCATCTAAACAATCACATCTCCAACATTTTGGCTGCACATTAGGGTACATGCACGACAATTTCTTGGGGTCTAAATGCCATCTATAAAACATTTTATAAAAATTTTCTCGTAAGTTTTGTGACTGTGTAAATTTAACGTTCTGAACCCATATTTTTTCCCATGTTTCCAACATAACTGGTTGAGAGAAATTTTGTGCCCATTTAATCATACAATCTTTAACTAGCTCATTTTCTGAGTCTCTTTCTAACAAAACATTATAAACTCTCTTAATATGCATTGGACCTATCCGCTTCATCTGTTCAACCAATTCTACTTCATATTCCATTAAACCAGTTTGTTGATCTTCTTTCCATCTCATCTGTAATTGATTGTACTGCAACCAAGTCAACGATTTCCCTTCTTCCAACAGCATATCCAAAGTCTTCAATCGCCACCTGCCCTCTTCAAAGTAAAGTAACTCTTTATATAAAAACCCCCCGAGTGACTTAATATTTGTATTCCACATGGTATCAGCGAGATCCAGCCAAAACGGAATCTTATAATCCCAATTAGTTCGGTGCCTTCTCCAGACTCTCAGCAAGGCATTTCTAAGTAAATGACTGTTAAACACTTTATCCACTTTGGTATCATAAAATAAATATGCATGCCAACCCCAAACCAGGTCATGGCTTTCTATATTCAACAAGTCAGTCTTAGTTTTCCCAAACCAATCACTTAATTGTATCAATGCAGTTGCTTCATAATATAGTCGAAGGTTTGGGAGTTTAAGACCACCTCTCTCACGAGTATCTTGCATTATTTTCAGTTTGACTCTTGGTTTTTTATCATTCCAAATAAATTTGTTCAGTCCTTTTTGCCATTCTAGCAATGGTTTGTCTGATTTAAGCACCGGTATCATTTGAAATAAAAAGATGTAGATGCATGTAGAATATCTTCATCATTTGCGTCTACCCACCTAAATAGTAATTTGCTTCTTTATAAAAAAAAAAACCCCGAGTGACTTTATAATTATAATTGTAATAATATCCATCAAATCCAGTCAAAACTAGATTAGTAGATCCATCAAGCGTATTAAGGAAACCACCAGATCAACTGCAATTGCTCTAGATCCATAGTCCTTTTGCCTTATATTTATTACCATCAAACAGAAAGCTCCGATTTAGTATATTCAATGAAACTTCTACGTTTACAGTTAAATCCAGATTTATCACAGTCCTTAATAAAATGTTCCAATTCCTTCAAGTCAGGGCATATTTCACAACCCAACACACCAGCATTGCTGTGATCTGTTTATTCTTCTCACATCAGACAATCTTTATTAAGGTCATAGGGCCACATAAAAGGAAACACAGTTCTTGGCTGCATCAGCAGAGGGATAGAATCAGGATCACGTGGAGTATTAATACCATTTTATAATGCCTTGGTAAGGCCACATTTGGAATACTGCATTCAGTTTTGGTCACCACGATGTAAAAAAGATGCAGAAAGAGTGCAGAGAAGAGCAACAAAGATGATTAGGGGACTGGAGACTAAAACATATAAAGAACGGTTGCTGGAATTGGTTATGTCTAGTTTAATGAAAAGAAGAACCAGGGGAGACATGATAGCATCTTCCAATATCTCAGGCATTGCCATAAAGAAGAGTGTGTCAGGCTATTCTCCAAAGCACCGGAGGGCAAGACAAGAAGCAATGGGTGGAAACTAATCAAGGAGAGAAGCAACCTAGAACTAAGGAGAAATTTCTTGACAGTTAGAGCAATTAATCAGTGGAACCACTTGTCTCCAGAAGTATGAATGCTCCAACACTGGAAGTTTTTAAGAAGAGATTGGACAACCATTTGTCTGAAATTTTATAGGGTTTCCTGTCTAAGCAGGGGGTTGGATTTCAAGACCTCCAAGGTCCTTCCAACTCTGTTTTCTATAAGCAGAAAGATCTAATTGGGAGGATCATGGAAGGAGAGCAGTTGGGTTCAATTGACAAGAGAAAACCCAACAGAGGACTCTCTGTGGAGATTCTTGGTCATCCAGGTCATGGGTATAACAAAGGTGCTTTTTCAAAAGGCGACTGGACTTTATTTGATGTTTTTAAAATTTTATTTATATGCCGCCCTTCTCCGGAGACTCAGGGCGGCTTACAATGTGTTAAGCAATAGCCTTCATACTTTTGTATATTTACAAAGTCAGCTTATTGCCCCCACAATCTGGGTCCTCATTTCACCTACCTTAGAAAGGATGGAAGGCTGAGTCAACCTTGAGCCTGGTGAGAATTGAACTCGCAGTAATTGCAGGCAGCTGGATGTTAAATGCTGCCTTAGTAGAGGCATTAGCCTCCTACGCCACTCAGGCTCCATTTTCCTTGAAGACGTTTCTCTTCTCATCCAAGAAGCTTCTTCAGTTCTGACTGAATGGTGGAAAATGGAAAGATTTATATTCCTTAAAGTCATCTAGTCATTAGGAGTCTTTCTGAGAGTCCTTGAGGTCACTTGGAGGTTTATCTGTTCCCTCAGGATCTTGGATGGAAAGCAGGGGTGAAATACTACCGGTTCGCTCCAGTTCGGGCAAACTGGTAGTAAAAAAATGCTTTAAAAAAGTAAAAAAAAAAAAGTTGGCCATACCCACCCAGTCACATGACCCTCCCACCACCAAGCCACACCCACAGAACGAGTAGCAACAAATTTTACCTTTCACCACTGATGGAAAGTGAAACATCTTCAAGGAAGTCCAGTCACCTTTTGAAAAAGCACCTTTGGGACAAAACAGAGGACGCCTCACAAATCCATTGTGAGAGGAGAGAGGTGTAAACAAAATTTACGATTATTAGGAATAAAATCTGCCTCTTTCTTCTCCAATACTTTAACTTCCAAAGTTGTGATTTAAGAAGTAAAATCCAAACATTGTTTACAGTCCAGTTCAACACTCCCAGGTTTGGCAAAATAACTATAATGGATCCATTGGTGGGATTGCTATTGAGCCTGCCCATTTCCTTGTATTTTTCCAATTTTCTTAGATATTAAACAGTGGAATACAACAAATATCACACACACACACACACACACACACACACACACACACACACACAGAATACTCTTGTGGTTCTAAAAGGGGGGGGAAAGCCTTCCATTCACTTTTGGGATTAAGAGCAACCAGACATAATAAAAAGGAGGGGTAAAGATAATTAAGGGAACTTCACGGTATATTCCAATTCTGTTATTAATAAATTAATAAAGACCAATATACATATGTATATATTTATACCATGTGGAGCTCATTAAGTCATTAAAATTGTCACCAAATCTAGAAAGTATGGAAACAGATTAATTCATCTATTCAATTTTAGAAGCTAACGTCATTGCAGAGAGTGACATCAGCCTCATTTCTCTTCTCAAATTTCTTCAGGATTTGATCTTTTTGTTTTCATCAAATTATTTTATGTATTCATTTCTTTCCCAAATTTATATGGCAATCTTATGTATGGGCAGTTACTGGAGTGGCTAAGACTTTGGCTGGATATCTAGATTGTTTAGACACTGGGCAGCAATGCCCTTGAATTGATGTATTTCATGTAGGGATCCAGAGAACCATCTGCAGGGGCATTCCATTGCAATATTTATTTATTTATTGGTTCAATTTATATGCCGCCCTTCTCCAGAGACTCAGGGCGGTTTACAATGCGTTAAGCAATAGCGTTCATACTTTTGTATATACCTGCTTAGTAGGGCTTTTGGCACTCCCTAAGCGGTGTTCTTTTTTTTATACAAAGTCAGCTTATTGCCCTCACAATCCAGGTCCTCATTTTATCTACCTCGGAAGGATGGAAGGCTGAGTCAACCTTGAGCCTGGTGAGATTTGAACTCGCAGTAATTGCAGGCAGCTGGCAGCTAAGTGCTACTTTAACAGCACTTTAGTCCACTGCTCCACCAAGGCTCCTTGTTTTGGCAATATGATGTAAAGTTTGTGGGATGTTCTCACAGTCACAGTTAGTATTATCAATCAGCCCCCATTTCAATGGTGAAACCCAAATATTTTTACTACCGGTTCTGTGGGCGTGGCTTGGTGGGCGTGGTGTGGCTTGGTGGGCATGGCAGGGGAAGGGTACTGCAAAATCTCTATTTCCATCCCACTCCAGGGGGAAGGATACTGCAAAATCCCCATTCCCACCCCACTCTGGGACCAGCCACAGGTGGTATTTGCCGGTTCTCCAAACTACTCAAAATTTCCGCTGCCGATTCTCCAGAATCTGTCAGAACCTTGCTGAATTTCACCCCTGACTCATTTGTATTTCCAAAGTAGGCATTTGCCATGGTTGGTCATATCAGTTGTTATCCAAAGAAGCTCTTTCTTGAAATGCAAAAGGAGACACTATAAAAGAATGATTACTTTCTGTTTTCTCAGATACTGAAAAGTGCACCCAGTGCCCAGATGATCAATACCCAACTGAGAACAGAGTCCAATGTATTCCCAAAAGAGTAACTTTTCTGTCCTATGAAGAGCATCTGGGCATCATCCTGGTCTCAATTGCCCTACTTTTGTTCCTAACCACAGGCTTTGTTTTAATCATATTTATTAAATATCTAGAAACTCCCATTGTCAAAGCCAACAACCGGGACCTCTCCTACATCCTCCTGGTCTCCCTCCTGCTTTGCTTCTTATCCTCCTTGCTTTTCATTGGCCAACCAATTAAAGCCACCTGTCTTCTCCGACAAGCAGTCTTCAGCATTGTCTTCTCAATAGCTGTGTCATCTGTGTTGGCCAAAACTATCACAGTGGTGTTGGCATTCCTGGCCTCAAAACCAGGAAACAGGATGAGAAGGTGGTTGGGGAAGAGTTTGGCCAACTCCATCATCCTTTCTGGTTCTGGTATCCAAATTGTCATCTGTGTCATGTGGCTGGTAATTTCTCCCCCATTCCCTGACACTGATCTCCACTCCCAACCTGGAGAGGTCATCCTTCAATGCAATGAAGGGTCTGTTACCATGTTTTATGTTGTGCTTGGCTATATGTGCTTCTTAGCTGCCATCTGCTTCACTGTAGCTTTTCTGGCTAGGAACCTACCTGGAGCTTTTAACGAAGCCAAGCCAATTACCTTCAGCATGCTGGTCTTCTGCAGTGTCTGGGTCTCCTTCCTGCCCACCTACCTGAGCACCAAAGGAAAGTCCATGGTAGTCGTGCAGATCTTCTCCATCTTGGCTTCCAGTGCTGGGGTGCTGGGCTGCATCTTCTTTCCAAAATGCTACATCATCATCCTGAAGCCAGATCTAAACACTAAGGAACATCTAATGATAAAAGTAGGGGACTAATACCAAAACTGTTTTTAGGCTCATAACATTTGATTTTTCATTGATGTTTTTATTGTGCTTGTATGTACCAATTTGACAATTAAAGTTATTTTAAAAACAGAATAGAAATATGAAGCATTTAAGTCTAATCGAATTAAAATTTGACATAATCTTTAAACAGTAAAACAATTTAATTGATAATTAAAATTCTCATGCAGCTAGGGATGGATAGGATAAGCAATAAGATAATTATATTAACATGAGACAAATACAGAGGAGACAAGTTTTCCAAAAGGAATTAAAAAAGTGTAACTTGCCTAAGCTGGAATGAATATGGAAATGTAAATCTTTGAACACATTCTATCTCTCTTGCTCACTCACTCTATGATCTCTTCTTGAAAGTATATGAGGGCAGTAAATCTAGATGTTAAGAACACCAGATGATGACCCTCAGTTGCAACACTGTTGATCAGTGGTCCCCAACTTTCTGACTTGGTAGATCGGGAGTAGTGGTGGCGGCTGTGTGTGGGGGGAGAGGGGATGGTTACATGAAAGCAGTGGGCATGCACACAAGTACACATAGTTACATTTGCACAAGTGGCAGATGCGCACACCCACCCCTCACCCAAATGAGCCGAGGTGGCACAGTGGTTAGGGTGCAGTACTGCAGCTACTTCAGCTGACTGCTAGTTCAGCAGATCAGCAGATCAAATCTCACCGGCTCAAGGTTGACTCAGCCTTCCATCCTTCCGAGGTGGGTAAAATGAGGAGCCAGACTGTTGGGGGCAATGTGCTATTTAGTATACTGTCTTTGGTTTATGCCGCCCAGAGTCCTCGGAGAGTGGGCGGCATAGAAATATGAATAATAATAATAATAAATGGAGCTTTGCATACATTGTGCACACCTGCTGTTTGTATTATCTGGTTCAGAACAGCCTGCAGCCTGGTATTGGGCCATGGCCAGTGGTGGTATTCAGCCGGTTCTATCCAGTTTGTGAGAACGGGTAGCAGCGGTTGCGGGATGCTCCTCCCAACCACCCAGACATCATCACATCCCATTTTTTACTCTCTGTGCATGCATGGAAGGCTCTGCACATGCGTGGAGGTGGTACGCACACTCACATTTGTGAACCAGTAGTGAAGGTAAGTGAATACCATCCCTGGCCTTGACCCAGGGGTTGGGGACCCCTGATCTAAATGATCCACACCAGTCATTTCTGCAGGAGTTATATGATATTATACAGTTTGTGTGATCTCAGAATTTCAGGACTTTGGTCTTGAGTCATCATTGTCCTAACATCCTTCTGTACATAACCCAAAAGTATTAATCCAACTGCAAAACAGCACCTGGAAGACTCAACAAAACTCTGCCCCCCCCCCCCCCCCAAATAGAAGATGTTCAGCATTGTGCTATGTGAATAGAAAATACACTAGAAAATGTCAGAAGAATATTACTGGAATGTACACTATCCAGACTTAACTAGGGAGCTGCAAGGAGAGCCCACCTTCTCCAGAAGCTGCCTAGAGGAGAACTTCATCACATCCAATGTCTTTATTACATCCAATGGTGAGGAAAGGTTGGAGCTGAACCTCAAACAGGGGAGCAAGGAAACCTGATGATCCAGTCCAGACCATCTCTCCATTCCTTGAAGAAACAACTCAAAAGAGAAGGGAGAATGAGGAAAGATCCTCCCTCTGCCACTTTACTCATAGCTGGAGTTCTATTGGGAATAAAGTTTGTCTCTGTTTTCAGATGCTTCGTGCAAGATATCTCTCTGTGTTGGGTTTTTGTTTTTTGTTTTTTTTTTGTCTGGGGTTTTCATCATTGCCTCTATTCAAAATGCTTCGAGATTTGGGATAAGGTGACCAAATAAATCGGACAGGCTTGGTCAGTTCTCAAGGGCATGGATTCAATTGAAAATTGAAAATTTCTTTTGCCTGAAATCTGCAATTGTTTTAAATTCTAGGCCAGTATTTCCATTTCAAACTCCTCCCAGTTCACAGGCACCTTGATCTTCCCTGCCCAAGTCAGGACAAATCTGAATTATTTTGTTCTCCACATATGTGAATAATCCTCCCAGAGGCCTAGCAGATGTTTTGAGGGACTCTCCCTATTCAATAAGGACCAGATCACCCTAAATATGGCTGCTGCATAGCTATCAGCCGACATAATGAGGGAGGAAAAATATTACTATATCACTACCATATCAGTGTGAGCTAATCGCCAATATAGCCTCTTACATACCATATGTATGGTCACATTCCTTTCAGGTTTTCCTCCAATGTTGTCCAGATATACAACTATAAAAGCAAGAACACTAACAAAATTAAATTAAAAGAAGAAATATTTGGTACCACAACCTCACTTCTCCAATTCTTATCTTGCATTGACCTTAACTTATCCCAAATGACTGGCAGAAGTAGCAAGTCTCCAGAAGTTCAAGAGGATGGGAGCCTATTGAATTTCAAGGGGGAGTGGGTTCAATAGGGCAGAGGCTGCACCAGAAAAAGCAGGCTTCTGAGGACCCATAAAGTGGCAATACTTTTTCCAAGGCACCTGAAGTCCGGACAAGGAATAATGGACGGAAACTGATCAAGGAGAGATTCAACCTAGAAATAAGGAGAAATTTTCTGACAGTGAGAACAATCAATCAATGAAACAGAAGTTGCCTTCGGAAGTTGTGGGAGCTTCATCATTGGAAGCTTTCAAGAAGAGACTGGACTGCCATTTGTCAGAAATGATGTAGGGTTTGCTTGGACAGACAGTTGGAGTAGAAGACCTACAAGGTCCCTTCCAACTCTGTTTATCTATCTATCTATCTATCTATCTATCTATCTATCTATCTATCTATCTAGCTAGCTAGCTAGCTAGCTAACTAGCTAGCTATCATCTATCTATCTCTATTGAACAGACCTCAAGCGTGCCACTTATATCTGCTCTGATGGTACAGATTAACAGAGTTGGAAGGGACCTTGAAAGCTTCCAGTGAGGAAGCTCTCACAGCTTCTGAAGGCAAACTGTTCCATTGGTTGATTGCTCTCACTCTCAGAAAATTTATTCTTATTTCCAGGTTGAATCTTGTGTTCAATTTCCATCCATTATTCCTTGTTCAGTCTTCAGGTGCTTTGGAAAATAGGTTGACCCCTTCCTCTCTGTGGCAGCCCCGCAAATATTGGAACACTGATATCATGTCTCCTTGGTTCTTCTCTTCTCTTCACTAGACTAGCCATGCACAGTTCCTTCAACCGCTCATTGTATGTTTTAGCCTCCAGTCCCCTAATCAGTAGTGGGTTTCTACCGGTTCACCCCGGTTCGGGAGAAGTGGTAGTGGCGGCGGCAGGAGGCTCCGCCCACCCACCTGGACATCATCACGGGTGCTCTGCACATGCGCAGAAGCACCCTGCACACGCTCACAGTTCCGAACCGGTAGCTAAGGTAAATGGAACCCACCACTGCCCCTAATCATCTTGGTTGCTCTTCTCTGCACTCTTTCTGGAGTCTCAACATCTTTTTTATAGTGTGGTGAAAGCCAAAGAGCCAAGGCTGGCCGAAGTCTCTGTAGTCATGTGGCCGGCATGACTAAATGCCAAAGGCACACAGAACACCGTTACCTTCCCACCAAGGGTGGTCTCTATTTTTCTACTTGCATTTTTTACATGCTTTCAAACTGCTAGGTTGGCAGAAGCTGGGACAAATAATGGGATCTTACCCCATTGCACGGTATAAATAAACCAATATAAAGAGAAGTTAAGCTAAATTAACTGTTACATTATTACTACTGTTACCAATTTGTGTGTTAATACTTTTTAATGCCTTTTCCTTGTTTTTCTTTTGTAAATGATATGCTCTGACAATACACTGTATTCAAAATGTTTATGAATTAAAAAAAAATAGAACAGTGCCCCTGGGGGACAGAGTTCTGATTTTTCATTAACACACTTTTCTCCAGCTACTCCTCTACAAAGCCTGAGTGGAGCAGTAGACTAAGGCACTGATTAACGTTCAGCTGCCTGCAATTACTGCAAGTTCTAATCCCACCAGGCTCAAGGTTGACTCAGCCTTCCATCCTTTCTAAGGTAGGTAAATTGAGGACCCAGTTTGTGGGGGCAATAAGCTGACTTTGTATAAATATACAAAAGTATGAAGGCTATTGCTTAACACATTGTAAGCCGCCCTGAGTCTCCGGAGAAGGGCGGCATATAAATCAATTTTTTTAAAAAAAAATGGAGCCCTGAAGAAGCTTAGGATCCCCAGAGAAGAAGCTGCTTCTCACTGCAATATTCACATTTCTCGCTTTTGAGATTTCTTCTGCTACGTCTCCAGTGACTGTTTCTGAGGTAAACATCAGACTGAAGCAAAATGAAAGGGATCTTGCATCAATAAAGGATAAATGCTTCAGTCACACACATTGTGGCACAGGTTTTGAGACAGGCAAGGATTGTGCTCTTGAATGTACTTTCTCTCCTTTCCAGGTGCAGCTTGATTTGTCTCTGTCTGAATCATAAAGCCACTATAAAGTCCATATTGTGAAGGTGCTTAGAAATAATCTAATTCTTTTTCCCCCCTTTGGTACTTATTTAGAAACAGCCCCATAAATTATGGACCTTCTGCTTCTACTTCTGATGCTGTTGGTACCTCAGCCAGTTTCTGGGAAGCTTACAATTAAGTGCCCATTGAATTTTGAGCTCCAGGATGGGAAAAAACCATGGAGCTATTACAGGGCAGGAGACCATACAATTAGTGTCATCACCACTGGAACAAAAATAATGCATACAGCAGTGTTGCCTTTCAACTTGGCTCCTTATTGTCAGTTTGACACGTAAGTCATTCAGTGTGATGGTGTTGCATTCTCTCCATTTGCAGTTCTAACATTCCCATTCTTTTTAGTTCACTTATGCCTATATTGCAGGGCCTGTTTAATTTCTTGAATCATTTTGATTCCCATTCCTTCTTTGTTTGTCTTATTTTTTTAAAGAAAAATCTCAAATTCAAAGGTGGGGCAGGAAAAAAAAAACCCTGAAAATGTCCAGATTCAATAACTTTCCTGGTTCAGTCCTAAATTATCACTTGAATGCTTTAGTTTAAAATAGGTTTTTAATGAGTTATAGCTGCCTCTGCCCAGCCCATGTCCATATTTTTACATCTGCTCATTTATATTCAATGCCTGATTCTTATAGGAACAGAGAATAAATTGCTTTCTTGGGTCATTTATGAAACAGCCTCTGCTTATTACGATGATTCTACTTTAATGATTATATTATTTGGAATCCTGGTTACCGGGCAGATGAAAATTAGTTCTGCTACAAATAATGGTTTATTTGTGATTGTTAACCCTAATGAAAAACTATCTCCATCCCATCTCCCCAGCATTCAATTCAAATGAAATGGTAATTATTGGTAATTAATTAATGGTACTTATTGTTAAATACCAAAAAATATTGGTAAAAGGTAATTAAATGGTAAAATGGTATTATTTGCCTCTGGATTTGGAGAAGTATTGGCTTAAGACTCAGAAGGCTTGTGAAGATGAAGGAGATTTAATTCAAAAAAGTATTTTGTTGTTGCTGTTAATTATAATGATAATAACTTGAACATTTTTTCCATTAGTTTACCTTTTGATAAGTTTAGAATACTACGCTACATTTTTAATATTCAAGTGATCAACAAGACTCCCAGGGTTCTGCGAAATCTCACTCTTGGCTACAACATCCATGACAACTATTTGAACACACTTGTGACTTCAGATGCCTTGCTGGACATGCTCTCTACTGGAGAAGCCAATGTTCCCAACTACAGCTGTGGAAGGAAGGACAACATTTTGGCTCTTGTTGATGCAGCTACCAATGACATCTCCTTCCAGATGTCAACATTAGGAGGCATCTACAAAGTCCCTCAGGTTTGTATGTGTATTTTTCTATAGGTAAATTGAATGGGGTGGTTTATTGGCATGTGATAGATCCAACTATCTCTTTACTTTGGAACCGAAGAACTGCTTTTCACCATGTCCATTGTAAGTGTCATGATTCTGTTGTCCCCAATTTGTGTCTGAGCCTGGTACCGAAGCCAATGATGGTTACCAGACATGAGGTGCAGGTTTTCTGATTGCTTTTTATTGGAGTACTCCAAGGAAAAGGGCTCCTGGCCGAAATGCCAAGAAGCAAGAACAAAGAATTAAGAAAACTTTATACATTTTTACTAAAAGAAAAGGCGGGACAAGGCGAGTTAATAAGAAATATCATCTAATAAACATTTTAGTAATAATTCTACAATTCATTCTATTGGTCTCTAGCTGTCCCTAATCCTAAACCATGGCTAATGAGTGCCCCAGGAGTTATCTAATACACATTTTATTGACTGCAAGCCATCACTATTCTTAATTGTTAACTGAGATCTGCAAGTTGTCAGCTTTCTAACTACCCAGAATTGTTACAAGATTTACAGATGCATATTTCTTATAGATAAGCATTCTTTGTTCTTGTCAGACACACTCCACAATTAGAGGCTTCCTGATTTACTTTCAAGTGTGTGTCATGACCTGGCTTTATTTTAGCATACAGCCCATCAATTCTGTATCTTGACATGGGTTATTGACTAATCAACAATAAACTATTTGAATATGTTTATTACAACTAAATTGGATTTCTTTGAAGCTAATATTTTGGAATTGAACTGACCTCAAATATAACATAGGGTTCTTCATTGCTTTTTCAGATTAGTTTTGAATTATTTCAAGAGTCGCTGCATGATAAAAGTCAATTGCCCTTTTATCACTGGCTTTTCCCCAAAAGAGAGCTCTTCTACCCAGGAATTGTCCAAGTGCTCCTTCATTTCAGATGGACCTTGATTGGTGTCTTTGCTTCAGGCACAGAAAATGGAGATGATTTCATGAGGACTTTTATTCCTTTGCTTGTCAAGAATGGAATTTGTGTGGCTATATCACAACGGTTCTCAACAACTGGACATACAGCACCCCTCATGGATGCCCTTTCTAAGTGGAGACAAGTCAACGTCTTTCTTCACTATATAGAATATGGTGCCATTTTGGAGAGGATTATTCCTTTTCATTTAATATTTATGCATTTGCCAGGACCCATTGAAGGGAAAGTCTGGATCACAACACTCATTGGACTATTTCCACTGGAATACAACAGACATCTCAAATATGTGAATAGCATCTGGACTATTGCTTTAGAGGAAAAAAGACGACCAATAATGGAAGGCTTTGAACCCAATATCTTCGTGGAGCCACCCTTTGGAGATCAGTCATTTCTTTGTTCTTTTTCAAAGCACGTCTTTTCCATCAAAGGACGGAAGAGATGCACTCAAAAAGCACAACTGGAGACCCAAAACAAAAAGAACATGGTCTGGATCTCTAATTTCCACTCTTTTTACAGTGTTATTAAGACTCTGGCCCATGCCTTGAATGCTGCATATTCCTCGGTATTCAGGAGAAGGAAGGAACGCGAAGAGAGATTGGGGACTCTAAGAATGCAGCCATGGGAGGTATGCAGTTTTACCAAGTATCCATCAAATTTAGTTTCTTTTGAGAAAAAGTCCAGAGAAGAGGGAGGGGAAGTATATAAACATCCTTGTGCTAGGGGACACCAACAGTTTTAGCCACTCTAACCACTCAGGCCATTATGTTCACAAGAACAGGAACTATGACAGAAATAGTTTGATATTAAACACTGCTAATTTTAAAAAGATGCATGCATTTTAAAACAAATTCCTGTATGTAGGGGTTTATGATTAGCATCGTCTAAAAAATCTTCCTCTTTCAGAATGTTTCTCTCTCTGTCTCTCTCTCTCTCATTCAGTCAGAATCTTCTCTACTGTAAGTGAATTCATTTTTCCGTGTCCTACCATCTGGAATAACAGTTTACAGATCTGCAGCTTCTGTTTAACATCGTTCAGTTATTGGATGGTTGCTGTATCCTCCCTTTTCAGGTTAACATAGAATAAGAGAGCTGGAAGGGTCCTGGGAGGTCTTCTTGTCCAACCCCCTGCTCAAGCAGGGGACCCTATATGATTTCAGACAGTGGTGGGATTCAAACAATTTAACAACCGGTTCTCTGCCCTAATGATTTCTTCCAACAACCAGTTCACCAAACTGGTCAGAAAGTTAACAACTGGTTCTCCCAAAGTGGTGTGAACTGGCTGAATCCCACCACTGATTTCAGACAAGTGGCTGTCCAATCTCTTCCTAAAAACCTCCAGCGATAGGACAATTACAGTTTCTGAAGGCAAGCCATTCCATTGGTTAATTGTTATTTTTCTAAAATTTTCTTTTATGTACACTGAGAGCATATGCACCAAGACAAATTCCTTGTGTGTCCCATCACACTTGGCCAATAAAGAATTCTTTGTTAGGAAATTGTTTTTCTTAGTTCTAGGTTGTTTCTCTCTTTGATCAGTTTCCATCCATTGTTTCTTGTCTTCCCTTTTGGTGCTTTGGGAGATAGGGTGACCCAGAGGTGGGATGCACTTACCTTCCCTACCGGTTCACTAAAACGAGCATGTGCGCACGCTCACTTTGCTCACATACCACCTCTGTGCATCCACACAGCCTTCTCCATATGCACAGTGGTGGCGCTTTGTGTCCAGGCAGGTGGGCAGAGCCTCCTGCTGTCGCCACTACTGGTTCGCGCGATCCGGAGAGAACCGGCTGAATCCCACCACTGGGGATGGTGGGATTGACCCCACTCTTCCTTGTGGCAGCCCCTCAAATATTGGAAGATTTTTATTATGTCTGCCTTCGTCCTTCTTTTCCCTAGACTAGACATACCCAATTCCTGCAACCATTCTTCATAAGACTCCAGTCCCCTAATCTCTTATTGCTCTTCTCTGCACTTTTTCCAGAGTCTCAATAACATTTTTATAATATGGTGATTACAGATACAGTATTCTAAGTGTGGTCTTACTAAGGCTTTACATAGTGGTACTAATACTTTACGTGATCTTGATTCTGTCCCTCTATTAATGCAGTCTAGGATTGCATTAGCCTTTTTTGTCTGCTGCCACAGACTGTTGCCTCACATTTAAGTGACCAGGGCTCTGAGATCCCTCTCACAGTTACTGCTATTGGGCCACATTTCACCTAGTCTGTAATTGTAGAGTTGGTTTTTCTCTTGCCTAAATATAAAATCTTACTTTTATCCATATTGAATTTCATTTTCTTAGATAGGGCCCAGTTTTCAAGTCTGTTGAGATCCATCTATCATCTAAGACATTGTATTAATTGGAAAAGGTATTCCAAGATTCATTCTGATTTTTTGCTCCAGTAGACCAACATGGTTCTCCTCCTTGTCTTTCCTCAAGGCTAAGAGCAGCTCCTTTGATCTCTTTCTTGACTTCATTACTGTTCCCTAAAACAGATTCTGTTTTTCTGCAAAATAGGAGCAGCTGGGGTCTCACCAAAGAAACAACATTCACTTTCTGGATGGTGCATTTATGGATGCATTTGCTTTCTTCCCATGATCATAACAACCTCAGATTCACATTCACTTTTAAATCAACTAGTCTTTTGAGATCATTTTCATAAATATTGTTATCATGTTTGATATTCCTCATCTTTCTGCTATATGTTTGATTTTTCTTCTTCAACATGGAAAACTTTGTACTTTTCCTTCTCTTAAATTCTACTCAGATTTTTTCCCCAGCCCATTTTGCTAAACTACCAAGATGTGTTTTGAATTTTATATCTGGTTTTAACTTATACATTTAGACACCTAATCTGATATCTGCTAGCTAGCTAGTTATAGATAGATGATAGAGATAGATAGATAGATAGATAGATAGATAGATAGATAGATAGATAGA
>WNWU01000165.1:23927-50535 GCA_012654045.1 Ptyas mucosa | reverse complement strand
AGATAGATAGATAGATAGATAGATAGATAGATAGATAGATAGATAGATAGATGATAGATAGATAGATAGATTTTAGATGAGGTGAGGTCAACAGTAGGCAGTCTAAGGTTAAAGTTTTGGGGGTTTGGGGAAGAAACCACAGAGACAGGTAGTGCATTCTAGGCGTTGACCATTCTGTTACTGAAGTCGTATTTTTTGCAGTCTAGTTTGGATCAGTTTACCATGAGTTTGTATCTATTGTGTGCTCTTGTGTTGATTTGGTTGAAGCTGAAGTATTCATTGGCTGGTAGGACATTGTAGCAGATGATTTTATGTACTGTACTATGCTCAGACCAAAGATGGCAAAGTTCTAAGTTGTCTAAACCCAAAATTTCAAGTCTGGTGGCATAAGGTATTTTGTTGTGTGCAGAGGACTGGAGGACTCTTCTTGTGAAATATCTCTGAACTCGTTCGATTGCAATAATGTCTGATATGCAGTGCGAATTCCTGATGAACCTGGCAACTTTCTTCTTGACAAATCCATGTTTTCTGGTTGTTTTCAAGGGGTTTATGAATATTTTCTTTATGTAATTTATTCATGACCTGTCTAGAACCTGTAATTTACAAATTTCATAAATTATATCTTTTAAATGCATCTAAATTTAATATATGATTGACAAATTTGGGTGAACCTTTCTTTTTCATGTTTGAAGATAATGGTAAAACCTGTTCTCCCAAATAAGAATATTTCCATGTTAGACCACTGTAGAAGAAATGTTCGAATGAGAACAGATAAAAAGAGGTAAGTTAACATATTTACTGCTTTTAAAATTCTGGATGTTCCCATTCTAGTTCCATCCCTTTCTGGAGAAGAATGAGTTTCTCAATCTTTCCACCTACAAACTGTATTTGGACCAAAAAGGAGATTTAGCAGCTGATTTGAAGATTGTGAGCTGGGTGTTTCTCTCCAAGGAGGATCTCATCAAAGAGAAACTCGCATGGTTTGAAAGACAGAAACTTATTGTCAACCCAAATCATCTATTATTACTAAAACTGCTCAACAGGGTGGGAGAAATATTGAGGTCTTTTCTCTATTTTCCCTATTTTCATTGGGTTAAGCTTATGCACCCTTGCTTAATGCTGAAATGGAGAAGCTGCGTGAAAATGCTAAGAGAGGTTCTCACATGCTCTCATGGGACTGTAGTACTCATAGCTTTAGGTTGACTGAATGGAAGTGTATTTGGTTCCAGTGGAAATTAAGCTTCCGAATTAGGTGTCTATGGAGATTCTCAGTCATCTGAATCATGGTTGTCCCAAAGGTACTTTTTCAAGAGGCAACTGGACTTCCTTGTTTTTCTTAAAAGACATTTTGCTTCTCATCCAAGCAGCTTCTTCAGCTGTGACTGGATGGTGAGGAATGGAGGGATTTATACTCCTTGCAGAAAGCTGGTCATTTGCATTCTTCTAGAGAGTCATTGTGGCCACTTGGAGGTTTGTCTGTTTTCTCAGTAGTGCAAATGGTGACCCTGAGGACACAGACAAACTTCCAAGTGGCCTCAGTGACTCTCTAAAAGAATGCAAATGACCAGCTGTCTGCAAGGAGTATAAATCCTTCCATTCCCCACTATCCAGTCAGAGCTGAAGAAACTTCTTGGATGAGAAGCTAAGTGTCTTCTAAGAAAAACAAGAAAGTCCAAAGGTGTTTGAAAAAGCACCTTTGGGACTTCACAATTAGGATTACCTTGTCCTGGTGGGGCCAGTGTCCCATGAAAGAGCAGGCGAAGATAAGCAACACAGGCCTAGCCAGAGTTATCCATGCCTCAGAATCACCCCACTTGGATAGGGAAATAAGCCTGCCTTATTTATTGATTGATTGATTGATTGATTGATTGATTGATTTAATTAATTAATTAATTTATATGCCGCCCTTCTCCTGAAGGACTCAGGGCGGCTTACAAGAAGGAACAAAAAATTGCATAAACATCAAAGTCAATTTAAAATAGTTAAAATTAATTAAAAATTCAATTAAAATTATTAGAAATCACCACTACGGATTCAGCCCATTTGGTGAAAAAGCCACATTTTCAATTTGCAGCGGAAAGAGAGGAGGTCAGGGGCTGTCCTGAGGCCGGTGGGCAGCCCATTCCAGAGGGTCGGCGCTCCCACAGAGAACGCTCTCCCTCTGGGAGCCGCCAGCCGACATTGTCTGGCTGATGGCACCCTGAGGAGGCCCACTCTGTGTGAGCGCACCGGACAATGGGAGGATGGCAGGAGATGATCCTGCAGGTACCCTGGGTCTAATCCATGTAGGGCTCCTATGAAGGATTTCCAAGGCTTTCTGTTCACAAGGAATCATAATTCTTTGTGAACTTTCTTTCATAAATAATTATTTTCCTTCTTTCACTCCTTTCTTTTGAGAGCAGTCAACAGAATTTCATTTTTAATGTGGGCCAGTGTATTCACAGTAAAAAAAAAATGACAGTAAAGGTTATCTTATCTTATTATCTTATCTTATGTTATAATTTTCTGTGGATGCTTAGTCCTGAGACATTTTCTTTGGCATTCCTTCTTTTGCTTCTTAGCCTTTGCCTCAGTCCAAATGTGTGGAAAAATGTCGTCCTGGATTTGTCAAGCGGGCTCGGGAAGGAGAACCAGTTTGTTGCTATGACTGTGTTCCTTGTCCAGAAGGTACTATTTCCACTCAGGAAGGTAAGTCACATTGAAGAAATGTGTAAGTGAAGCCTTGTGTAAGTGGATCCATCCAGAACATTTTGATGAAATTACACGTTGAAAGCCCAATTGACTGTTTTCTATTTTCCAAATGCATAGTTCTTATATAAAGGGAAGAATAGCAAAAAATACCTTGAAGGAAAGGCTTATAAGAGAGAAGAAATTGTGGTGGATTGGGCAAGTTTTGGAAAAATCTCTCTTCTGCTTTATAGTTTGAATCTGTTCTTCCATGTTTATTTTATTTTTTTTTTAAATTTGATTTATATTCCGCCCTTCTCTGGAGACTCAGGGTGGCTTACAGTGCATTAAGCAATAGCCTTCATACTTTTGTATATTTATACAAAGTTAGCTTATTTCCCACACAGTCTGGGTCCTCATTTTACCTACCTTAGAAAGGATGGAAGGCTGAGTCAACCTCGAGCCTGGTGAGATTTGAACTTGCAGTAATTGCAGACAGCTGAATGTTAATGAATGTTAATAGTCTGCTGTGCCACCAGGCTCAGTTTATCTTTCTAGGAACTTCTGAATTCTTTGAAAGTTAATAAATTATCTTAGGTTGATTTCCTAAAATGATTGTTGCAATGAAATCTATAGTGTTACAATGAAATCTATATGAAATGCATCGTGAAAAATACTGTAATATCGGTTGTTGTCCCAAGAAGGCATATATTGGAAGATGAAAATACAGAGTATTAAAGTAAAATTGCTTTTGGGGTTTTTCAGATACAGAAAAATGCACCAAGTGTCCAGATGATAAATATTCAAATGAGGATAGACTCCGATGTATCCCCAAAGTTATTTCCTTCCTTTCTTATGAAGATCATCTGGTTATCATTCTTATCTCTTTTTCCCTTTTCTTGTTCCTAACCACTGGAGCTGTTTTAATAATATTCCTTCAGTACCGAGAAACTCCTATTGTCAAAGCCAACAACCGGGACCTCTCTTACGTCCTCTTGGTCTCCCTCCTCCTTTGCTTCTTGTCTCCTTTTCTCTTCATTGGTCGACCAAGGAAAGTCACCTGTCTTCTACGACAAACAGTGTTTAGCATTGTCTTCTCAGTAGCTGTGTCTTCTGTGTTGGCCAAAACAATCATGGTGGTGCTAGCTTTCTTGGCCACCAAACCAGGAAACCAAGTGAAGAGATGGTTGGGGAAGAGCTTGGTCAGTTCCATCATCCTTTCTTGTTCTGCTGTCCAAATTATCATCTGCTCCATCTGGCTAGGAGTTTCTCCCCCATTCCCTGAAACTGAGCTCCACTCCCAACCTGGAGAGATCATCCTTCAATGCAATGAAGGCTCTGTTGTCATGTTCTATGTCACTCTCAGCTACATGGGCTTCCTAGCTGCTATCTGCTTCACAGTGGCTTTTCTGGCCAGGAATCTGCCTGGGGCTTTCAATGAAGCCAAGCTGATCACCTTCAGCATGCTGGTCTTCTGCAGTGTCTGGGTGACTTTTGTCCCCACCTATCTGAGCACAAAGGGGAAATACATGGTGGCTGTGCAGATCTTCTCCATCCTGTCTTCTACTGCTGGTCTATTGGGTTGCATCTTCATCCCTAAGTGCTACATTATTGTTATCAGACCAGAACTGAATACAAAGGAGAATCTTACGGCCAGAAGAAATATAGAGATATGAGAGAGAGGAATTTTAACTCTCAACATCCTCTGACAGGATAATCTCTGAAAAGTGATCCAAACTATTCTCCATATGTGCACTGGGCTAATAATTTTGCTTGAAATAAAGGGCTGATGCAAGATAGTGTGCTCTCCCTGTCCAGTAGAATTGCAAGATGGTCACTGAGCTCTTTTGAGCAGTTGAATTAGCATTTCTATTTTTTGCTCTAAGCTTTCCTGAGGTCTGAAATTCCACACTTATATGTTTGAAAAATGAACGTTCAATTGTTGCACCTCTTTCTACTAATTCTTATAGATTGGGAAGTAAGGTTCATAATGTTATGCATGTAATGGTGCAGTATTGTAGTTGGCCAACATGGTGAGAATCTGAGAAGAGATGTTTCAGTCCCTTCAAGGACAATGAAAATACCCTTGTCCGTTCCACAGGTATATTTAGCAACATTGGCCTCCCTAGCTGAGAACAGCTCTAACACAGCATCCCAAACCATGGATATGAGATCCTTGGTAGCTTTGGGTTCCAGCTGTTGCTTTTGATTTCTAGATTGATGCATAACAAGGCTGCTCTCATCTCTGAAGTTACCTGCCATTTCTCACTGAAGCCTGGTTGGGTCCAGTGGGAAGGAAGCCAATCTTCAACTGGAAATGTGTCCAACCTTATGTGTAGATCTGCCCCCTTTTAGAACCCCATGAGAGAGCCCTTGCCAAGGGCATCATGTGAATGTCCCATAGGGTGGCTGATGACTCTGGATACCCTGAAGAGTGAGCCAAACTCCATTAATCATCATGGAAGTAGGTGGCTGCCTTAACCTGGATTGTAAAGGGACCTTCTTTCATGTACTGCATAGAGTCTGTCAGAGTATGAATATTCATGGACTGGAATAGATCAGCCAATGGGGACTGAATGGAGACATGTTAACAAGGTCAGCCAATGAATAGGCATGGTAACAGCCTCAGCCAATTTGGAAATAGAAACTTAAGACTGAAGTCTGGGCATGGCTTGGGCAACTGAGTCTGTGCAGAAGCTTAACTGCCCTGTATAGAGGAGGCTCTCTTTGTATTTATGAAGCTCAGCTCTGAAATGAAACAAGTATGGACTTGCATCTCTGCTGTACTGATGCCTGTGTGTTTTGCTTGTAACCGCTACTACATTGAAGAAGAATCTATATTGGTATTGTACATTTATCTTCATATAAAGAAGTTAATGAATCCTGCTGAATTATCTGTGTGTGCTTTCCTGATAGAGCCATAAACTGACTAATGGGTCAAGTTCATTTTAATGACATCCAGGTATTTTCCAGGCATTTCCATAGTGGTTTTAGCAAGCTGGACATATATCAACCTGGCACTGTCCACAGATGGCCCTAAATATTTTCAGGTAGTGCAAAGGAGTTGGGCTTAGAGGGAATCAATGTAAAAGCAGCTTCTTTCTTCCTTGTATACCAAAAAGGAATCTTTAAGGAACAGGGGTCTCATCCTTGGTTGGCCATAGAGCCTCTGTATATGTTGACTGTGAATTTAAAACAAGTTTACCCCATTTCACATGTTCTGGTAGGTGGTGATCTATCCCTTTCCTGTGTAATGTGGGAAGTAGATCATCATAGTGTTGAGATTCGGGTTAATATCAGCATTCCAGAACAACCCAACTCCAATTAAAGACTCCGAGACAAGCTTCATCTCAAAATCATTCATTTATTGGAATAGGTATACTGGCACATCTGGAAAAACCCGAATCTGAGAGTTCCAGGTTTTCCCTCAATAAACCAAAACCCCAAATCCAGCCCCTGCACCCTTCAGTCCATCACATGGCCCAATCACCATCTGTCCCAACTTGAGACACCACTGCAACCACTCCTCCTCCAGATGCAGGAGGACCCTGACCTTGACCAAAAAAAAGAATGCCATTATGTCTAACTACAATCTCTCTACTAAATCCCCCCTCCTACTTTCCCAAGCGCAAGAAGGTGGCAGCGTGGAAGCTTCCGGTGTTAATATGGTTTCCAAAGATGACACGCAGTAAGCCACCAACTTGTTTACATATTTTGGCATGGCACATGAGGCAATGAAAAAATTCACTTTACTGGATTAAGGGTGTTGTGTGAACTTACCTAAATTTACCACAAATCAGCCAGAACCTGGCATTCTAACTAGCATTCCAACCCCCTGCTGAGGCAGGAAACCCTATACCATTTCATGCAACTGTCTGTACCATATCTTCTTAAAACCTCCAATGTTTGAGCACCCAACACAGAATAACTTACTATAGGTCACTGTGAGCTTCAAGGCCACATTCCTTATGTCTCTACTAGCCTACTAAAAAGTTCTATTCATCTGGAAACTGATTTAACCCACATTATTGTGACTAAAAATGAGACTTGGTATATTGTGAGGACCCAGATTGTTGGGGGCCATATACTGACTCGGTAAACTGCTTAGAGAGGGCTGTAAAAGCACTGTGAAGCGGTATATACTGTAAGTCTAAGTACTATTACTATTGTTATTGGTTTCTTTAGGAATGTAGAGGAAAATAAATAGGAGTAGTTTTAGGAATAAAAGGAATATATCCTTCCCATGTGCATCTTGCTCCCTTCCATCCCATCTTTGTCCATTTTAAACCAATGTTAGTGTTACTATTTATTGTTTTAATCTTTCTTCTTCTTTTCTTGATTGTAAACTACCTAGAGTAGCTCTAGCTAAGATGGACAACATCCGGGTTTAATAAATAAATAATAAATGAATATAAAATTATCAAAACCTGTTACTCCAGCCTAATAACTGACATTTTTGAAAAATAATAGATTTGTAAAAAATCTTCCCCCCCCCCAATTTTATTTTGACATCAAATATTCTTTGGTATTCAGATCTGGCCTAAAAATAATAAGGTAGCATTTGGGGATGAACATGCAGCCCAGCAAACCACTGCTGGAGGCCAAGATGGAGAAGACTTGAACAGCCACCATGTATTTCCCTTTGGTGCTCAAATAGGCAGGCAGAAAGGACATCCAGACACTGCAGAAGACCAGCATGCTGAAAGTGATCAGCTTGGCTTCATTGAAGGCCCCAGGGAGATTCCTGGCCTGAAAAGCCACAGTGAAGCAGACAACAGACATGAAGCCCATGTATCCGAGGGCAACATAAAACATGGCGACAGAGCCTTCATTACATTGTAGGATGATCTCTTTAGGATAGGAGTGCATATCAGAGTCAGGGAATGGAGGAAAACTACTCAACCAGATGCTGCAGATGACAACTTGGAAGCCAGAACAAGAAAGGACAATGGAGTTGGCCAAGCTCTTCCCCAGCCATCTCTGCACTTTATTCCCTGGTTTTGTGGCCAAGAAGGCTAACACCACTGTGATGGTTTTGGCCAAGATTGAAGAAATGGCAATTGAGAATATAACACTGAAGGCTGTTTGTCGGAGGAGGCAGGTTATTCTCCTAGGCTGACCAATGAACAGGAAGGAGGTCAAGATGGAAAGCAGGAGGGAGACCAGGAGAATGTAGGAGAGGTCCCGATTGTTGGCTTTGACAATGGGAGTTTCCATGAATTTAA
Organism: Ptyas mucosa; assembly: GCA_012654045.1. Taxonomy (NCBI): domain Eukaryota; kingdom Metazoa; phylum Chordata; class Lepidosauria; order Squamata; family Colubridae; genus Ptyas; species Ptyas mucosa. The sequence continues at coordinate 42,643 of WNWU01000165.1, read as the reverse complement.
TGAAGATCCACAAGCCAAAGCCTGTGATTAAAGAGAAGAATAAGGCAATGGAAGTCAAGATGATCCCCAGATTTTCCTTATAAGAAAGATAGCTTTTCATCTTGGGAATACAGTGAACTCGATTGGTGTTTGGATGTTGATCTTCTGGACATTGGATACATTTGTCTGCATCTGAAAAAGAGCAAGAATAGGATCCCCCTTTAACATGTCCTTTCATAAAATGCATTGTTTTGGTACACTTGTTTTTGGTGTGAATGACTGTGTGTAGATTAATTCAATATTTTCCTTAATTTCCTTCCAGCTAGAACAGCTTAATATTATTTTTCTTTTTTAATGACACCATTTTATCAATGAACTTGTTGTGAGAGAAGGATGGAGGAAGAAAGGATTCAAGGAAGGAAGGAAGGAGTTCCGCTATTTTATCCTTCCACTGGTGAACCTATTGAAAATTGGAGCCCAGCCTTTTGTCAGCGCTTAAAGGCACCAAAGAGAACCTGTCTACAATGGAGTGAAGTTCTTGTGAATGTTCACTCCGTGTATCTTATGCAGCTGAAGTAGGAAAACACTATTTATGCCATGGAGAAAGAAATATTGGCTCTTCCGTCAACTAAGCTGATCTGTTTGGGGGTACACTGTGATAATTTTAATCTGTTTTAATTGGGTTGTCAATTTTAATTTTTTTCTCTATTGTGATTTGTATTGAAGTAGTGATTTTGTAAGCCGCCTTGAGTCCCCAGGGAGAAAGGCGGCATATAAATTGCAATAATAAATAAATAATAAATAATATTAGATGGAGTGACTCTTGAAGTTGAATTGGATATGGAGTGAGGACATCAAAATACATTTGACCCTTTTGAATGAACAGAAAAGAGAGCCATCTTCCCATACGGTCAAGAAGGACATGTCAACGTTCTGACTGACAAACTCAACCGAAAGCAAGCACGGCTGAGATGATCCAATCTCTTAATGCAAAATTTTAATGAGAACATGATATTGGCAAAGATGAGGGCAAAACCAGATCTATCTATTTCCTATGCAATCCCATATAGTTAAAAGTCCCCTCCCACTTCCCTCCCCTCCCCTCCCCTCCCCTCCCTTCTCCCCTCCCCTCCCCTCCTCTCCTCTCTTCTGCTCATCATGGGCAAAGACTTATCAATGACTTTAAAGAAGAGCCTCCAGCAGAACCTGTGGAATGTCAGTCACAGGAGACACAAACCCAAGAGTTACCTGAGGCTGATCAAAACAGACACTACCTGAAGTGATGGAGCAGTCAAAAGATTATTACATAAGGCTTCTCAGTCCCCCCACCACATCATTTAGAATGAAGAACATAGCAAAGAGAGTCAGTGAGACTCCTTTAGCAAAGAAATATATGCTTTGATTAAAGGCAGGTGGTAGCAACCTGAAACTGTAGCTTCCCAAAGTACCCATCACAAAGTACCCATCACATTTGAGCAAGAATCTGATCAATCCTCCTACAAAGATCCAAACAAAGTTTCTGGAATCTGGGAACTCTCACTAATCAGAGCAATGAAGTAAGTAGTGATGGAAGATGTGTTGTAAAGAATAAAGAGCAAGATATGTCATCTCTCTCACAATACTCAACCCAGATCTATGCTGTATCTTTATCCATGATTTATATCCCCATTTGCTTGACCTATATACCAGATAAACATAATTTCTTATAATTCACTATGACATAAATGTATATCTTGACCAAGACTCAAACCTATAATGGCCAAGCATTTCAAAACACATTCATGTAAAATCTCAGGATTTATGGTCCTCTCCAAAGTCTGCTCTTTTCTCTTGATGGCAACTACCTTCCAGGGTGGAAATGGTTCCTTCTGCACAAGGACGACAATTATAGCAGCAGATGGGCTTCCCTTCCTGAGCCACCTTCATGAATCCAGGAGGACAGTTTTCCACACACCTGGAAAGGGACAGGGGCTGGGCAGAGAGAGGGAAAGAAATAGCAATGCATAACATGAATTATTGTATACAGTATGCTAAAGGATGTAAAAAGAAAAGTCAGGGCACTTCCAGTTCAAGGCTTACATTTGCTAAATTTGAAACCTAGAAGAAACTTTGAACCTATTTGGCTTCTTGGTGTTTGCCTACTTCTCTTCTAATGTTTGCCACAGTAAAAATGTTAATTTAAATTCCCAATATACCTACTCAAGAGAAAGTTAAATGGATTTCTGCTATGGCAAAATCAGTCATTTTATCCCTTGATTTAAATCTAACTCCCTTGTGGAAGACTGATAAAAGCTAACTGGAATAGTTAAAAATATTTTTGTCACAGACACCTGAACATCTAAACCAATATCTATCTATCTATCTATCTATCTATCTATCTATCTATCTATCTATCTATCTATCCATCCATCCATCTATCCATCTATCCATCTATCCATCTATCCATCTATCTATCTATCTCCCCAGTCTGAGATAATATTCCAAGTTCATCCCTGCCCCAACTTTGCAATTCTATTGGTACGACCTTTTTTTTTTTAAAAAAAGAGAATAAAGTATTTTTCCCACCTTATTAAGCATTTCCATCTTTACAATAGCATTCTGGTTCATGATCAACTTGAAATCTGAGGATCCTATTCTTTCTAAACTCCCAACTGTCAGTTTGCTAACAGATATATTAGAGAAAACCACCGTGTTCACAATGTTCAGATCTGCTATCAGATCTCCATTCCCATCCAAATATACCCCATCAATGGAATTATTATAAAACTGAGAGGTTTGAAGGAAAGGGTGAAGCTGGAATGGAAGAGAAAATGGGCAATGTTACACAGACACAGAAAGCTCTCTGGGAAGACTCCTCCATTTGAACTGGAATGAAGGAATATGGAATAAATATAAAACCCAGAATATACAAAGAAATCTAGAATAAAAATCTTCTTAGAAGAACCAAAAATGACTTGGAAAATAAGGATGCTCAAGGGTGTCCTTTATCCCTTCCATTCATAATCGTCACTGCAGACTTTGGAAATGGAAAGTATAGCAAAGGATACATCCAGGGTAATCCAATGAGGTCCAAAGTTAAAACTTGAAAGGAAGTAGATGTACACAAGTTCACTGAAGAAATTGTGACAATAAAGTCAAAATGAAATCAGATGCCCTGCACAACAATAACACTTTAAACAACTGGTGTGCAGGTCAATGGACAGATAGAAAGAGAAAAATCTTTGCTCACTTTGAAGATGACCATGGGGCCTTTGCTCTACAAACAGGTTGTGCTTGTGAAACTTGGCATTGAGATGATATATGGAGCACTTGGCATAAAGAAGAGACCCCAGACACACTTTTTTAGACTGAGTCCAAGAAGAAAGAAGTGGAGAAAAAACTATTTACTGATACATTTTTAAAAAGACATTGAAAAAGAAATGAGCAGAGGAAATTAATGCAAAAAGGAGAGCAGTGGAAAGTTGGAATTAATAAACGACACTATAGCAAACTTCAAGGAACAGCTGGAACATCAGAGCACATGGAGAAAATGGCCAATACCACCATAAGTATTTCCCAGAGACATGGCAGAAAAAGAAAAACCAAATTGCAGATCAAAGTCCTCAAACTCAACCCCAGAATCAAGTCTATGCCTCTGATGTGGCTGAGAGGGCCACCGAGCTGCAGCCTGCTCAGCACCAGCACCCATCTCAACCCCGAGGGCTACAAGCCCAATGAAGCCATGAAAGCTGACCAAATGGGGAAAGGAAAAAGCCTGAGTGGCACATGAAGTCGTAGATTTCTTCCCCTTCACCAGTAGCAAAGGGGAGGGAACTTGATCCCCTCCTGACCCTTTATGAGAACAAAAGTAGAGGGGAAGACAACCCGATGGTAAGTGGAACCATTACCCCCTTGTAAGCCCCAGTGAAGATCATTGTACCCCACTTAGGGGTGAAAGGGGTCGTAAAAGCCCTACTAACCTCAGGGTGCACCCAATGCTTAGCTACCTGAAGACAGTCTAGAAACTGGGACTGCAACTGAGGAAGCAACGGCAACCCATAAGATTTGAACAGGTTGATGGCTCCATCGTGGGAAGCTTGCCTGCCTCCTACCTAATTGAACTGGTATGCCTTAAGTTGGCAAAAACTATGATCCTGTGATTAGCCTGGTTTACCAAGTGGAAACATATCGTGCACTGTGGAAGGAGAGAGAGACATGTGGCCATAACAGGAAAAGCTCCCAAACGCCCCAAAAGAAATCTGGGTGGGCCCAGCCAGCAGAGAGAAGAGGGGGAGGGACCTGAGCACACAAAAGTGGCCTCTGACCTGGTGCCTAAAACACAACCCATCCCCCCCCCGAATATTGGGACCTAGCAGAAGCATTCAGCAAAAAAGAATTTGATGTCCTTCCTTCCCATCGGCCACGGATTGTGCCATCAAGATCTTGCGAGGGGCAAGACTCCCAAAACTCAAGATGTATTCAATGACCCCCAAGAAAAAGGGGATATCAATAAAAACCTAGAGATGAGCTTCATTCAGGGTGCAAAATCCCAAGTGGCAGCCCCCATGCTAGTCAAGGATAAAAAAGATGGATGATTGAGATTATGTGTGGATTTTAGAGGAATAAATGGTGTATGTGTAGAAAACATACATACCCTCACCCCCTCATGAAAGACATCTTGGAACATTCTTCTGTTGACAGAAGCAACAGAACCTGGTTGGATAGTCAACATGTTCAGCCATCCACTATCCACTGTAGAAAACAGGTTTCTACAGAAAGGCCTCAACCATAACACAGGTGATGCCAATCACCTGGAATTATTTGCAGCCTTAGAAGGAGCATTTAAAACCACTGGATTTCCCACAGAAATCTAAGATAACATCAGACCAACCAACATTCCACAGACCAGAAAAAGATGAGAACAGAATCAACTGACAGCAGAGGTAGAGCAGCCATCAGAAAAGGATCCGATCATCATCATCCTGCCAGCAGACAAAGGCCAAACCACAATTATGGACAGATTGCAATATTTACAAAAGGCAAAAGTTGGAATTCAACTTAATTTTTATATTCAGAATACATGATAACTATGGTTTGAATAATTACACAGTTCTTACAATTTAAAATTAATCCTCAACTGCTACAGAGAGCTGTGTAATAAAATAAATAAATACCTGCCACGCCTTCAGCATTGGAGTTTTCAAGTTTTGACTCCCTTTATATGTTCTCCTCCTGAGTTTGCATAAATAAGCAGTATTGAAGGCTCGTCCCAGAGCCCAGATTGTGTTGTAAATAAAATAGCTATCCAGAGTCAGGATTGGATCCATCTCCTCTTTCCTCAGAGTCCCCAATTCTTCTCTCTCCCTGCACCGTCTCCAGACTTTCACCGAAAAGGCATCCTTGGTGTAAGAACACAGGAAGGAGTTCTCTGCAAAGTGGCTCATCGAAGGATAATACTTTGTGTAACCACCATACTTTCCCATTTGATTACTCTTCATAAGAAAGGAAAAAATACTATGGAGGTATTTGGTGGGAAAATACTCACTTCCCAAATAAATAGTGAAGTCCCAGCGGGTTGTGACAATCAGGATTTTTCCTCTAAGAGGTTCAGTAAGCATTTCAAACACCTGTTGCATAATTATAACCCCTATCTGGAATGTATTTATGTCTACACCATAAATAAAGATATTCACCTTTCTCCAATTGCGGTAAAGAGGGAGGTCTATGAATACTTTCTGAGAAGCTAAGGGAAAGGTTTGTGATAAAACTGGGCAAATCCCATTCTTTATTAGCATGGAAGTCAATGTCCTCATGAATCTTTGTCCACTCTCAGTGTCTGGAGCAAGGAGAGCCACTAAGGTCCACCTGAAATGGAGGACCAACTTCACCATCCCTGGGTACTGAAGTCCTTCAGTCGGGAGCATTGGGTAGAAGAAAGGAAACTGGGTTTTATCACTCAGAACCTGGGAATCAAATCCGTAATTGATCTGAAAAGGAAAATAAAGAAATAAAGAAATGCTATTTTATTTAAGTACCATGACACCAAAAATCTAGCCCTAATCGAGAAATTGTTCCACTGCTGGCAAAGAATAACCTTCTGTAGGGACCTGTCTGGTCATTCTGCTCTTATATGTTGCTTCTTCTCTCATTTCAGTGTGGTATTTTTCTCTTGCAAATAGCCTGCAGAGATGCCCAATCTGCATTAGGAGTGTGCCAGGAAGGGATGTGTGTGCTTGGATCCATCTCTCATTTGATATATTCATCCTCACTTCATACAATTCCCATAATAGAACTTGGTTCTTCATTTATGGTACCATAGATATTTGACTGAAAGTTGCATGTCTAAAAATTTCCTTCTCAATAAAGACACACCTGTGGGATTTTGTAGGTTTCCAACCTGGTAGAAATCTGCATGGAGATGTCAGTATTAGCCTCTTCAAGAACAGCCACTGTGTTTCTCTGCCTTCCACAGCTGTAGTTGGGAACATTGGCCTCCCCCTCTGAAAGCAGATCCAGCAAAGCCTCTGAGGTCATTTGTTCATGGAAATGATTTTCATAGATGTTGTAACCGAGGGTGACATTGAATGAAATGTTGGGGTCCTTGTTGATCTCCTGGATGGCAAAAAGGAAGGACAGCATTTTCCAGTACTCTGTTGATGCTTTCCTGAACATATTAGAACACAATCAATAAAAAAACATTTAATTAACCCCTCTGAACAATAATAGTTTTAATCCACCCAAGGCTGAGAGTTTTGGGAGCATTTAATTCTGTATTTGATGGATTTTTTTCAAATCTCCAAAAACTATCTCATCTATTTGATTGTAACTCTGGGATTTTTTTCAATTTTATTTTAAGATGCTGAACACATCTTATGTCTCAAGTAATCTAATTATTATAACTTTGTCTAATTATTTCTTTAAAATATATATTTATTAAGAATTTTTATATAAAATAAAATATGAATAAAAAGAAAAAAAGAAAGGAACAGAGAAAGAAAGAAAAGAGTGCAAAAAAGAAAAAGAAAAATACCCTTTAAATTTAGAAATTTATGAATGATTTCCAGCCTTCTTTTCAACAGATAGCTTGCCATTTCTGTAAATTCTGAATTTTTCATAATCTATTCCTCCCACTGTGGGGATGCCATGATTTTCCCATCATTATGCATGCAATAATCTTGCTGTGATTACTATATATAAAATTCATCCATCCACTATGAATATTCTAATGCATTATTCAGAAGTACCAATAATTTTTTTTGGTTCCTTCGCAATCATAGTCTTTTAAATTCTTTTCATTATTATGTCAATTTATATCTAAAATTACTTTCTCACAAGTCTGCCCTGCCTAATAAAATGTTTCCTCATACTTTTCACAATTCCTACATGGGTTTGAAATAAGTTTACATATTTTTGTTAATTTCCCTTGAGTCATATATTGATAAAATTTTATATTTTTTTAAAAAAATCTTAAATTATGACACACTGTAAACTGAATACCTGTTACCCAAATCCTTCCATCTCTATTTCATCTCCAAATTGAATAGCACATTTAATCATACAAGCTGTAACCTGTTACATTTTACATCACGCCCAGTTTAGCGAAGGGGGAAAAAGTCCCGATACATCACGTGATGCCGCCATGACAACACGAGTTTGACAACCCTGGTATAGGGTCTCCTGCTTGAGCAGGAGGTTGGACTAGAAGACCTCTAAAGTCCTTTCCAACTCTGTTATTATGTTATTCTGTTTCAGGCATGCATGTTCACAATAGAGACCTTAGTGACATTTAACTCATTATATGTTTAGAATGATGGCATTCACTCAAATAGGATTCACACATGTGTAAAAAAAAAAGCTAATTCTGATCTGGAATCTATTCATTTAACATTCATTTAATGGGTAACTCGGTACAGAATAAAATTAAACATTTCTGCATTTTTCAATGCCTTGTTTTAATCTTATTATGCATGAGAATGGAAGTCTCTTGTCCATCCACAGTCCAGCTCTGCTGAGTGAATTTTTATTTTTATTTTATTTATTTTGTCAAGCATATATAAGATAACAGGTAAAAGTATGAACATAATTTGAATACATGAAAAGAGTAAGAGTAAAAAGGAATATTAGAACAAGGATGGTAGGCACACTGGTGCGCTTATGCATGCCCCTTACAGACCTCTTAGGAATGGGGTGAGGTCAACAGTAGACAGTCTAAAGTTAAAGTTTTGGGGGTTTGGAGAAGTAACCACAAAGTCGGGTAGAGCATTCCAGGCATTGACCACTCTGTTACTGAAGTCATATTTTCTGCAATTGAGTTTGGAACGGTTTACCTTGATTTTGTATCTATTATTTGCTCGTGTATTGTTGTGGCTGAAGCTGAAGTAGTCATTGACAGGTAGGACATTGTGGCAGATAATTTTATGAACTACGCTTAGGTCAGACCCAAGTCGGCATAGTTCTAAGTTGTCTAAGCCCAAACTTTGAAGTGTGGTGGCATACGGTATTTTATTGCAGGTAGAGGAATGGATGACTCTTCTCGTAAAATATCTCTGGACTCTCTCGATTGTATTTATGTCCAATATGCAGAGTGGGTTCCAGACAGATGAGCTGTATTTGAGAATTAATCTAGCAAATGTTTTGTATGCTCTAGTTAGTAGTACAATATTACCAGAGAAGAAGCTACACAAGATTAGGTTAACAACTCTTAATGCCTTTTTGGCAATGTTGTTACAGTGGGCTTTGGCACTTAGATCTTTAGAAATGTCAATATTTAGGATATCAAGGAAAGTGGATGCTTCTCCTTCAAAATGAGGGAAATCAGACGATCTCTACTGATTTTTTATTTGAGAATTTCAAATCAGCTGAAAAGAGGCAGATGGATCCCCAAGGATGAAATGAGACAGAAAGAGAGATAAACTAGCAGATCAATAAGGTCAAACAGGCTGGAACATTAGAACTCAGGTTCAAATGGAGAGGCTCTAATTCTGTGCAGGAACTTTAACATACCAAGAAAATTGTGTCAAAGGAGTTTTGTTGAAGCTTAGTGGTAAAAACCTAGCCTTTATTGCAGAGACAACACCACCAATGAGAAGCTCTCCTGGCCTGTAATGGTTCTCTGGGTGCACCTCATCCCTCTTCAGAGTTAGGAGGCATTTGGCTTTGAGGTTCATCAAAACTTCCTGGGGCAGCAGAAGCAAAAGAAACAGCAACATGACTTGTCTCCCTGACAGAGTCTCCAGCCCTGGGTATGCTTTGAGGAAACACTGATATGAAGAGCTGGAAAAGACCAAACCTTTCTTTCCAGATAGAAGCTTCAGAGGTTTCCTAATCCAGACAGAGTCCAGCCAGGGTTTCACATCTGAAGGGAAGGGGACAGTAAATACAGCCCCTGCCTGTCCTAAAAGCCTCCCAGGTTCTCTCTTTCTCCAGAAACATTTATGCCCCCAATATTTTTTTTTAATGCAAAGACATTTGCCAGCAATGCTTTGATGTGTTTTCAAGGTGAAAGCGTATGATGGCTGTGTTTGTGTGACATCCAAAAGCTTTCCAAAAATGTCTTCAGAGATTTAGCAGCAAGACAGCAAACAAATCACTATGATTTGGATAATGGCCACAAGGAGAGACATCGACTCTCTAAACTCTGAGTGAGTCAACAGGCAGGTGCCCAATGGGAGGAGTCATAGATGGGGTGAAACTCTGAAAATGCACCAAGGAACAAGAGAGAAGTTGCTCCCCAGATGCCTCTTAGAAAACCTCTTGAAACATTCCACCCCTCAAAAGAGCATTTTAGCATGAATTTGACATTTCAATCCTCAATAGGGATATAGTTGATCCTGATTTTTGGTGGACTTTGGCTGCCTTTGTTAAGAGATGGGTGGCTGCTCATGTTCATTTAACTACTTCTTCTCTCTTATAATGTACCAAACTAGAACAAAATTCCTGAAAATTACTTTTTATTAATTATAGTCTTGAACAATTTGACTTCAGGTTCTACTCTTGAGGCATTTCAATTTTGGGGAAAAAAAACAAATAGTTATTATTCTTCATTGGAGAAAAAGAGCTCTTCATTGTTTGTGAAGGTGGAACTAATCCAAGTTTAGTTTATAAAAGTATTTATTCTTTCATTCAAAAATTCAATCAAAGGAAGGGGAAATGATGCTCCAAATAACAAAATATATTCCATGTATTCCATGCCAAAGCTCAACAGTTTTTAAACTCACTGAATCAAATTTTGGATTATATCGTGGTAAAATCTCTCTTGAATTGAGCTCATACCGGTGATATTTTTTGTAGATAAAAATAAACCTGGAAAACGGGCACATCTGAAAGAGGTTTATGATGATAAAAATGAAATTGTGTTTATAACATTGCTTTATAAAGGAAAATTCAAGAGTAAAACCAAGAAAAAAGTGACAAAACCACATGAAATAATAAAACAGTAAATATTAATTTATTTTGAAAACACAATTCAGCTTCTACATTTTTCATACGAATGTGAAAGATTGGGAGTCAAGCAGTACCATTTGTATCATAGAAATTAAATGTTCAAAACAAAAGACAAAAGTGGGTTTCTGAAAAATAAATAAATTGAAAGAACAGTTTTCTGATATAAAGGACTGTCCTTTGTCATGAAGGATGTGTGGTCAAAGGACTCATCCCATATCCTTGTTAGTTTCTGGAGAAAAGAGGAAAATCTAATGACATTCAAGATCTTTTCTATTCCACAATTCCATAATAACAGAATTGGAGGGGGCATTGGAGGTCTTCTAGTCCAATCCCCTGCTCAAGCAGGAAATCCCATACGATTCCAGATGTGGCTATCCGTTCTCTTCTTAAAAACCTCCAATTGTGGAGCACCCACAAATTCTGAAGGGAAGTTGTTCCACTGGTTAAATGTTCTCACTTTTAGGAAGTTTCTCCTTAATTTCTGATTGCTTCTCTTCTTGATTAGTTTCCATCCACTATTTCTTGTCCTGCCTTCTGGTGCTTTGGAGAATCGGTTGACCCCTTCTTCTTTGTGACAGCCTCTCAAATATTGAAAATTTTTATTATTTATTTATTTATTTGTCATAAATGTATAAGATTACAGATGTAAGTATAAACATGATTATGAATACAGGATAAGGATATGAATAAATGGGGACAACAGGACAGGGATGGTAGACACATTGGTGTGCTTATGCATGCCCCTTAAAGACCTCTTAAGAATGGGGTGAGGTCAACAGTAGATAGTCTAAGATTAAAATTTTTGGGGTTTGGGGAAGTAACCACAGTCAAGTGGTGTATTCCAGGCATAGAACACTCTGTTGCTGAAGTCGTATTTTCTGCAATTGAGTTTGGAGCGATTCACCTTAAGTTTGTATTTATTACGTGCTTGTGTATTATTGCAGTTGAAGCTGAAGTAGTCATTGACAGGTAGGATGTTGTAGCAGATAATTTTGTGTACTACACCTAGATCAGACCGTAGGTGGCATAGTTCCAGGTTGTCCAAGCCCAACATTTCAAGCATAAAGTATTCTGTTGTGAGCAGAAAAGTGGAGTACTCTTCTCGTGAAATATCTCTGGAGTCAATCAATTGTATTAATGTCCGATATAGAGTGCAGATTCCAGGCAGATGCGATGTATTCGAGAATTGGTCTAGCAAAGGTTTTTTTTAAATTGCAGACATTTTTCAGACAAAACTTTTTCTTATTCCAAGCATCAGTTTTCAGTGGAATACTCAACAAGAGAAAGGCAACCTGAAGGCTCTCCCCAAGAAGAGATTGAAGGGATCGTGTCCCTAAAACCCACCTCATTAACTACACAGACTGTGGCATAGCATTTTAATGTTGCATATTCACCCAAATTCAAGAAGGCAATCAGAATGGCTGAGAACATCTTGCATGCTAAGAATATACAGCCATGATACAACCAAGATGGAAGACATAGCCAACCACACGTTTTTCTTAAATTTGAGAATATATAATGTATGATGCTTTCAAGTTGACTTATTTTTGTGAATAGGATCCCCTTACAAACCTCCATTTCAAGAAGATAAGAGTCACTTTCCTTTCCCAGTGACGACACAGATACTTCTGGAATATCCAAAATGGAGGTGCACAAATTATTCCTAATTCTGACTGTGCATTTATGCCCAGTCTCACCTTCCTCCTCACACTACAACCATGGGATGCTAGGTCATCACATTCTGTAGGAATTATTTCCTAGAAAATTTACAAAACTGTATTTTAGCTCTTCTCTTGTTTAACTTCTATACAACAATTTAGTTGACTAGATGGATAATCCAGAATATCCTCTTCCTAATTTTTTTTTTAAATTTGATTTATATGCCGCCCTTCTCCAGAGACTCAGGGTGGCTTACAATGCGTTAAGCAACAGCCTTTTGTATATTTTATACAAAGTCAGCTTATTGCCCCCACAAACTGGGTCCTCAATTTACCTACCTTAGAAAGGATGGAAGGCTGAGTCAACCTTGAGCCTGGTGAGATTCGAACTTTGATTGGGATTCGAACTAATTTGATTGGGAAGTATTTTTTTTTATATTCCTTAAGCTGGTGATGCTGAGATATTGAGTCCAATACTGCAAAGAATACTAAGTGCAGATAAACTGTGATACAACTACAAAGATGACAATTTTAGAGCTCCTCCATCCCCATTATTTCTGGTATATCCACAAGATTCCCTTTGCACAAGTGTTAACTTTACCTGGTGTGGTATTTTAGACCTGAGGTTGGGTAACAACACAGGACAAATCTCCTACATTGATTGCTCAAAAGAGCTTGGCTGCCATCTTGCAATTTAACTGGTCAAGGATGGGGGAAACACAATCTTCCAGCAGCCCTTTAATTATTTCAAGCAAAATCATTGGCCCAGCTCAGGTATGGATAGCAGCTTGGGCCATTTTCTAGGTTTGCTATGTCTGAAAACGTTGAGAGTTGAAATTCCTCTGTTTCACATTTCTACATTTCTTCTGGTTGTAAGCTGCTCCTTTGTATTCAGGTCTGGCCTTAGAATGATGATGTAGCATTTGGGGATGAAGATGCAGCCCAGCAGCCCAGCATTGGAAGCCAAGATGGAGAAGACTTGAACAGCCACCATATATTTTCCTTTGGTGCTTAGGTAGGTGGGTACAAATGAGACCCAGACACTGCAGAAGACCAGCATGCTGAAGGTGATCAGCTTGGCTTCATTGAAGGCCCCAGGGAGATTCCTGGCTAGGAAAGCCACCGTGAAGCAGATGGCAGCAAGGAAGCCCAGGTAGCTGAGAGTGATATAGAACATGAAAACACAGCCTTCATTGCATTGCAGGATAATTTCTCCATGCTGGGAATGGAGGTCAGAGTCAGGGAACGGGGGAGAAACTCCAAGCCAAATGGAGCAGATGATAATTTGGACAGCAGAACAAGAAATGATGATGGAGTTGGCCAAACTCTTCCCCAACCATCTCTTCACTCGGTTTCCTGGTTTTGTGGCTAAAAAAGCCAACACCACTGTGATTGTTTTGGCCAAGAGAGAAGAAACGGCAACTGAGAACGTGATGCTGAAAACTATTTGTCGTAGAAGACAGGAGGCATTCCTTGGTTGACCAATGAAAAGAAGAGAAGACAAGAAGCAAAGCAAGAGGGAGACCAGAAAGATGTAAGAGAGGTCCCTGTTGTTGGCTTTGACAATGGGAGTTTCTCGGTATTTAACTAATATCATTAAAACTAGGCCTGTGGTTAAGAACAGAAGTAGGGCAAAGGAGACCAGGATCATGCCCAGATGTTCTTTATAGGACAAGAAAGTTATAACTTTGGGGATACATTTGACTCTGTCCTCATTTGGATATTCATGATCCAGACACTTGCTGCATTTTTCCATATCTGAGAAAATGAAAAATCAATACTTCTTTAACATTATGTCCTCTTACCTCTCAGGAAATAACATTTGCATGTCATGATAGCCATTAAGTAGAGGTGAAATGCTCCCAGTTCGGACCGGTTCGCCCGATATGGTAGCGATGGAGGTGGGTGGTTCGGAGAACCAGTATGTTGTGGCTCCGACCCCCGAGCCCATCGTATCGGAGAAAGAAGGCTCCGAACATGAAGGAGAGGAGCCGGCCAGACCTCCCTCTCCCGGCCCCTCCTCTCTGGCAATTCCTCAGGTGTTGGCCGAAGGAGAGGAGATTGGCCAGGAGCCAGGTGTCTCCGATCTGTCGGAGAGTGATGAGGGAGACAAAATGTGGCTGGATCCACACCAGCGTCGGCATGCTAAACGGTTACAGCAGATGAGGAGGCGTGCCAGAGATTGAACTGAGTCACTGGACCACACCCCACAGGCTATATAAGGGAGGGTGATGGCCATTCCAGCTCTGTGACGGACAAAGCAAAAACTCTGGCGAGTCACTAGCCCTTTTGGATGAACAAAGCCTCATCTATTGTGGATTTCTGTTACTGGACTACTTCAAACTGTCTGTATTACTGTGTTATCTGGTGAAGGGACAACTCCTCCTTGAAGTAAAAGCTCTTGTCAGGCAGCTGCTGCGTTGCTGCCAAGTTTTGATAACGAATCTTTGACTGTTTTGAAACAATTATTTAACCCTTTGGGGTGGGTGTTTGTGCGTGTGGGAGACGGGTACAGAACACAGTAGCAAAAATCCCTGCCCACCCCCAGCCCCCACATGCCCAGGTGAGCTGCGCGATCATCAGAGGCTTTTTTTTTTTACTTTTAAAAACATTTTTTCTTCAGCCGAAGAGGTTGTAGAAAAAATGCTTTTAAAATTCTCTGACGATCCCAGCTGAATTGCCTGATTGTCAGAGCCTTTTAAAAGCATTTTTTTGCAACCTCTTCGGCCAAAGAAAACATGCTTTTAAAAGTAAAAAAAAAAAAGTTGGCCACGGCCACCCAGTCACATTACCCCACACACACACCAAGCCATGCCCACATTTCACCACTGCCATCAACTCACTTAATGACCCCAATCCCATCTCTCCTCAATGCAGTTGTTAAAGAAATGTGCAGGTAGCTAAGTGGAGAATGGGATACTTTAGGATTGGGGGAGTCTGTTTTGGACCTACTCTCATGGCCTCCCCCACCCTTGGTGACACAACATGCTCTGCTTCCTGGCCCTTGGGTCCCCATAAAATTTTTCAACTCCCATCAGGTCCCCACAGGCCTTAGGCCTGATTCCCACTCCACCAGGCCAAACATCCTCCTTTCCTAAATAACCAAATAATAGAATTGGTAGGGACTTTGATGGTCTTCTAGCCCAACCTCTTGCTCAAGCAGGAAATTGATACCATTCCAGACAAGTGGCTGTCCAGTCTCTTCTTAAAAATCTCCACACAACTTCTGGAGGCAAGTTGTTCCACTGATTAATTGTTCTAACTGCCAGGATATTTCTCTTTAGTTCTTGGCTGGTTCTCTCCTTAATTAATTTCCATCCATTGTTTCTTGTCCTGCTTTCAGGTGCTTTGGAAAATAAGTTGACCCCTCTTCTTTGTGGCAGCCCCTCAAATATTGGAACACTGCTATCATGTCACCCCTAGTCTTAGCCCTAATTCCTGAAACCTGAAATTTTTCATATATTTACTTTTCGAAATGTTCTGAGAGCTTCCAGAGTGTTGGGACAGATCATTTCATTGCAGGCCATCTGGTATGATTCCAGAAATGGTGGTGATATTTACAGCTACCAAATGCATTTTGACTGTTGGGAACATGGTGGCCCCTTCCAGAAATGTGCTATGCGGCTGAGGGACAAAACAACCCATTCTTCACTATCATGATCTGCACAGCTTTCTGGAATTCTCCAGAGCTGTGAAAACTGCATTAGTGGCTCCATTTTGCTATCTTAAGGTTCTCTATGTTTCACTGCAGAAGCTTTCTGCAGCTTTCTATATCACTGTGCAGACAAGCAAAATGGAGCAAATTGTCCCACAACCATAATTTGTCCTGGCCCCAAGTGGGTGGGGGGAGGGACACAACAAAATGGTGGGTGTTTTTGAGTCAGAATAACAGAGTTGGAGGGGGCCTTGGAGGTCTTCCCCCCTGCTCAAGCAGGAAACTCTATACCATTTCAAACAAATGGTTGTCCAATCTCTTCTTAGAAACTTCTGGTGTTGGAGCACCCACTGCTTGGTGAAGGGATATGTGGGCATGCAACATGAGGGGTGGAAATCTTCAAAAGATAAGTGTGGGATTGCAGAAAGGCATGTGGGGAATAGGCCAAGGGCTGTGGGGTTCCAGCGAGGCAGGATGAAGGGACAGAAGTACTGTAGCATCTCTGCAGTCAGTTGTAAGGAGCAATGTCCATAGGGGCATTGCCACAGCCATAATAAAGAAACTATTTGGTAGTCTCGAAAATAATCTGAAATGGCTACTTGGAGCAGTGGTAATAAGGGCATAGTAAAGTGCACCCATAACTGTCTGCACCCCCTCATTATGGATCAGCAATACCTTCCCAGTGATCCTCAAAGGGAAGTCCATGAAAAGGCATTGCTATAATCCTTTCAGTAGGTGCAGTGGTGGGTTGCTACCAGTTCTACCTGGATCAGTGAACTGGTAGGGGTGGCGGGAGGCTCTGCCCACCCACGCCAGATCGTGCACGAGTGCCTGCATGCATATGAGCAAACCGGTAGCGACGGGTTTTACAACCCACTACTGAGTAGGTGGACTAACACAATTCCTCAAATTTCAAAGAATTCAGATGTTCCTAGAAAAGTAAATGTGGAAGGACACATCCAAACTAAAAAGCAGGAGAGATATTTTTTTTCTGGCAGTCATAAAACTTGCCCAATCTGCCCGACCCTCCTATCACTTCCTAACTCCACCTTCAAGGTATTTTTGCTATTCTTCTCTTTGGATAAAAAATTGTGCACGTTGAAAATAAACAAGAAAACACTTGCACTTCAATGTGCTTTTTAACTTTCCTTTTCATGAAAATGGTCTGCATAAATTTATTTCTACAAGGCTTGCCCTTTTCATTGGTGTAACCAACCTTCCTGAGTAGAGATGGTCCCCTCCGGACAGGGAACACAGTCATAGCAGCAAACTGGTTCTCCTTCTTGCTTCCGCTTGACAAATCCAGGATGACAATTTTCCACACATTTGGACTGAGGCAGAGACTAAGGAGAAAAACAAGGAATGCCAAAGAAAATACTGAATTTTCAGAGTATAAGATGCACCTTTTTCCCCCCTGAAAGGTGGTGAAAATTTAGGTGTGTCTTATGCAGCAAATGTAGCCCCATCCATCCACTGGCCCCCACCCTTTGGCCTCTGCCTTCCAGCAGTTTACCTCCTTGCTGCAAGCAGCAAGAAGAAACGGCGCTTTTCAGCTTCAGCACAGCCTAACTAGCACAAGTTGATTGGATCAGCCTCCCAACTCATAGCTGTTTTGCTCTCAGCTGTTTTGCCCAGGCCTTTGCTGCTTGCTGCAAGGAGATAAATTGCTGGAGCAGATTTTTTTTCTTGTGCTAATCAAGCTATGCTGAAAACGAAAATGAAAGTAAAGTAGGCTGTTTGCTGTATGCTGCAACGAGGTAAAATTGCTGGGAGGCAGAGGCAGATTTCTTTTTCTTGTTTTCCTCACCAAAAAAAATAGGTGTGTCTTATAGTCCGGTACGTCTTATACTCCGAAAAATACGGTATGTTAGCACTAACCATCAATTAGAAAGGATTCATAAGGTTTTTACTCCCCACATTACATTCTCAGGAAAAGTCATCCACTTAAGGACTAAGTTTAGCATCCTTGAAATGTGTCCAAAATCTTTGGCAATAAAATAGAATAAATGTCAATATTTCACCCGCCTTTTTTGAGCCACATTAGTAGGAAAGGAGAAAGGTTGATAATTCTGTCCATCTAAGAAAATTGTAGAAGTTTTACTCTACACATTCAATTCTCAGTGAAGTTCATGCACCCTTGTAACTAGAAATGGGTCACAAGACGAGAGTGGGTTTCAGCAGGTTCTGACCAGTTCTGGAGAACTGGTAGCAGAAATTTTGAGTAGTTCGGAGAACTGGTAAACACCACCTCTGACTGGCCCCACCCCCATCTATTCTCTGCCTCTCAAGTCCTAGCTGATCGGGAGGAAATGGGAATTTTGCAATAACTTTCCCCTGGAGTGGGGAGGGAATGGACATTGTACAGTATCCTACCCCTGCCATGCCCACCAAGCCACACCCACCAAGACATAAAATCCCACCAAGCCACGCCCACAGAATCAGTAGTAAAAAAAATTTGAATCCCACGACTGGTCACAAGGCTTTTGACAACAGAAGAGAGACTAATATTTCACCCACCCTGTTGAGCCAGTTGAGCAGTAACAGAGCTTCTTGGTTGATAATAAACTTCTGCCTTTCAAAACTTCCCAATTCCTCTTGGCTGTAATACTCCTCGGGAAGAACCACCAAGCTCAGGATATTCAAATCTGCTGCCAGATCTCCATGTTGGTCCAAGTACAGTTTCATCTCAGAAAGATTGCAAAATTCATTCTTCTGAAGAAAGGGATGAAGCTAGAATGGAAACATCCAGCAATTTTAAAAGCAGAAATCTTCTTTCCTTATCCCATGTGGGAGAGTTCAGAGATATTTTACAAGAAGAGTCCTCCATTCCTCTAACCGCAATAAAATAACTTATGCCACCAGATTCCAAATTTTGGGCTTAGACAACTTAGAACTACGTCGACTTCAGTCTGACCTAACCATAGTGCATAAAATTATCTGCCACAATGTCCTTCCTGTTAAGGATATTGATGTTGTTTTACCAACCAGCAGAGTAACTGCAC
>WNWU01000165.1:0-18699 GCA_012654045.1 Ptyas mucosa | reverse complement strand
CTATTCTATTCTATTCTATTCTATTCTATTCTATTCTATTCTATTCTTTAACTTTATGAAATAAAAGTCAGTGCTCAAGGGATGAACCCAGGATGTAAGAAAAGGGGAAGATCCTCTGAAAGCCTGGATTGTCTCTTTCTCAGGTTCTTTAAGAGTTTCTTCTGCTCCATCCTTGCATTTGAGTCTTGTACAAGTGAAGGCAAAAGCGGAGAGCCCTATCATTCAAAAGGATCCAAGAATGTACACATATTCTACAATTAAGCAATAAATGGCATAAGAGGAAAGGCTGAAGAGTGTTAGCAATGCAAAAGGAGGGCATGCAACCCCGTCACACTGAATAACTTACATCGGTGAAGAAATAGAATGAGCCCCATCGAACTGTAACAGCCCAATAGAAGGTTTTGTGGCCGTTTCAACCACACTGATTATATGGTCTCCTGGCCCATAATAATTCCACTGATTTCCTCTGTCCTTCTGCTTCAGAGGTGCAGGGCATCTGGTTTTGAAGCTCTCAAAGTTTCTCTGGGACAGCACAAGCTGCATCATCATCGTAAGCAGAAGCAAGAGGTCCATTCCTCCTTAAGCTGAATCAACCACTTCTTTATTTCTAAACAACACAGAGTTAGAAGAATTCAAAGCACATTCACAAGATGAAAGTGCCAGTGGCTTTCCTGATTCAGACAGAAACCAACAAAGGGAAGAGAGAAAGGTTCATTCAGGAGCCCAGCCCCTACCTGTCCCCAAACTTGTGCCCCACAGAGTGTCATCTGAAGCATTTATCTTTTTCTGATGCAAGATCCCTTGCATATTGTTTCAATCTGTTGTTTCTATAAAAGATAGGCAATGGAGAAGTAGCAGAAGAGGTTTGAAAGACTGGTGTGGTGATAATTATAATGAGAAGCAATTTCTCCTCAGGGAATCCTAATGTCAGGTGTGCCTCCATTCAAAACCCAAGAAAGAAAACCCCCAATTCCTTGTTTGTAGAGAAGAGGTACTTTTACTGAATTTGAACTGATAGCAGTGAAAGAAAAGCAAGATCTGAAGCAAAAGGCATGAAAGTTACATATTGAAAGTATCCCCAAATCCCTCCCCCCAAGGACCCAGGCTGAATGTCCAATCCCCAACCCATATGGTGTTATGTGGGGTGCATCTTCAGATGTTTTCGCCCATCTGATATTCCAGGATGGTTGACCTTGACTGGGTATAAACAAATCCATTCCACTGCGCAGTAGATCATGAGAGCAATCCTCCCTTTTAGTTCACACAGAACATCTCTCTCCATCTCACTTCCCCCCTCCCCATTACTATGGCAGCCAATAGCAAGCAAACATCATAGAGGCTGACACCTAAAGTTCTTCCAGGGCTCCATTGTAGAGAAGCAGCTGGAGAATAGCATGTTAGTGAAAAAATCACATATACACTCCTGGAGCACTATTCTGCAGTGGTTCTGGCCCTTCTTACTGGGACATGCTAGGATATTAATGGAGGATGAGAGTTCAACTCCAAGGTCAAAGACTTTTGATGCCCTTCTTGATGGTATCTTCTCTTGTATACTTTTCAACATTAACAGAGACCACTGGGCAAGGCCATTCCCCATTCCTGATATTTGTTACAACTATAATGCTTATGATACTCAGCTCTATTACTGGATGGTGTCTTCAAAGCCTTGGTCACTACTTGAAAACACCACAAGGGAGGTGGCTGAGGCATTAGATGGGATCACCTCCATGTGACTCTCCGCTCTTGGAAATCCCATCATTCTCACTGAATCAAGGTGTTAAGGGAAATAAAAGAAAAGAGGTCTGGAGCATTGATGGTGCTCAACAAAAGACAAACTTAACCAAGCACAGCTTAGAGCTGCTATTAAGGCCTAGCTTGTGGTGGCAAGGGAGGCAAAAGTCCACTTCATCCTTGTTGCATTTTAAGATAGTCCCCACCCATGGCTCTGCTTTAGATGTCACGAGTCCTGTTGAGTAGAGGGGCTTAAAGAGCCTGTTGCAGGGCCATTTGTAAGAATGTTTTCAGCATCTATTAGAGAAAGTAACTCAGATTTGCTCTCAGTTGTATGCTGGCTTCATTGAGGGTCCAGAGGAGATGCCTGGGGAGGAGTATTTCCCAGATATTTGGGGACAGTTGGAATGTATTGGGCCTCAGGAAGTAGACAGAGACATTAGGAATGTGAAGTTGGTCAGCTGCTTTTTATATCCATGCCCTCTTAGCTTGTTAAAGTAGCATGGGGGGGTGTCATGTGAGTGGCTTCTAGCAATTATTAATTGTTCTTTGAGTCAAGGAGTTCCTAAATTAATTGATCTAAATTAATTTAGTTGACTAAATTAGTGGACCAGTGAAATGCAGTGAACATAGTACACTTGGATTTCAGAAAGGCATTTGACAAAGTAGACAACCTTCTTCTTGGTAAGCTAAAAATAATGTGGGATAGACAGCATCAATCACTACCAGATGGATTTGTAACTGGCTGACAAATCTCACTCAATATGAGTTTATAAATCCAACTGAGCCCTCTTAGGTTTAGGTGGGCTACTAACTTGGGGGAAAACTGAGTCCAAACACAGTCCAATTCCATCAAAAACACCTAGCAGTTTCAGTGTCATTGCAGATACTCTATTGGAGGCCTGGGCCATGCTTGATTCTGCAGCCAGAACCAATTTCATAGACCTCCAGTTTGCCGCAGACCATAGTATTCCTATATATACCTTCCAATCACCCCTAGAGGTTGAAAAAATCAAAGGCTGTCCACTATGATCAGTTCATGTGGCTTGGACCACACCACCATTGAACAATTTCTTTCTTTGCCAATAATATTGGAGCACCTAGAACACCTCCAGAAGCTCCAAGCATTTCTCAATTTCCAGCATGTATCTGGTTTGCCTGGTCCCTTTAGTGAATTAACATCCTATTTTCCTGTAGAGAAATGTTTTGGGACACATCTGTACCAGGAACAGAGCACAGGTTGATGTTCTCAAGCAGCAGCTGATCAAGACCCATGTCAAGAATGAATGGGCCTCTGTGTCTCATTGGAAAAGCTCAGCTAGGAGTAACATGGCATCTATGGCAGAGGGAGGGTCCTGCCTTTCTCCCTTCTCTTTAGAGCCATTTTTTGACACTGGCGTGAGGATAAATTGAAAAGGCGACTGATTAGTCTTGTAGACAGAGGATTGAGGGAAAGGGGAATAATCGTCTCCAGAGGAGCCCCAGCAGTTGATTTCACAAAGCTGGATCCAAGTCCAAAGTTCCAGTCCACCATGGAAAATCTGTAGGCAACATCGTCACACTTATTCAACCTTTTATCTGAAATAGTGCTTGGTTTGAGAGAAAACAGGAATTAAGACTTTGTCCACTATCTTGAGCTCCTGAAAAAAAATGGGATATAAATCTAATAAAGGAAGAAAATGAGTGAGTACTTAATACCTGAGGAACATGAGAGTCATTTTGATTCTCTGGTGAAAATGTGGGAAAGGGTGATGTTTCAAGGAAAGTTTCTCAATTTTGTCACACATGGTTGGATCCATGGAAGGCATCTTGAGAATGGGATGTACCACTGTTTTCTTTAGCACAGGTGGTATAGCAACCTCCTGGAAAGAAGCATTGACAGTTCCAAAGGAAGATTAGTTCCAACTCTTGAGGCTTTCTGGTAATCCCTTAAAATGTCTTTCAACAAGACTGGGGAATCCTGAGTGCTGGTTATAGTGCATACAATATCTTGATGTACAGTATTCCCTTTTCACTATCATTGCTTTTTAAATATTTCATTATTTTTTTAAAAAAATTGATTTATATGCCACCCTTCTCCGAAGACTCAGGGCGGCTTACAATGTGTTAAGCAACAGCCTTCATACTTTTTGTATATTTATACAAAGTCAGCTTATTGCCCCCACAATCTGGGTCCTCATTTTACCTACCTTAGAAAGGATGGAAGGCTGAGTCAACCTTGAGCCTGGTGAGATTTGAATTTGCAGTAATTGCAGGCAGCTGATGTTAATAACAGTGTTTTAGTCTGCTGCGCTACCAGGGCTCTAATTTTAATTTTTAATTTGGTTTTGTTTTATTATATTTATTTATTTATTTTTATTTATTTATTTGATTTTTATACCGCCCTTCTCCAGCAGGACTCAGGGCGGTGAACAGCCAAGGTAAAAACATAGCATACAAAAATTAAAACAGTTTAAAAGATATTAAATAATTTCGACCCACAATTTAATTTAAATTAATTTAAAATAACCCAGTTAAAATTAATTTCAAATTAAAACCAAAGGATGGGATCAAGCCAGCCCGACTAGATGAAATAGGTGAGTTTTAAAGGCCCGACAAAAAGTCCAGAGGTCCAATATCGTGTGTATCTCTGGGGAAAGGTCGTTCCAGAGAGCGGGTGCCGCCACAGAGAAGGCTCTCCCCCAGGGATTACCAGCCAACATTGTCCGGCCGACGGCACCTTGAGGAGGCCCTCTCTGTGCGAGCGTACTGGCTGGTGGGAGGCAATTGATGGCAGAAGGCGGTCTCATATGCCAACAAGAGTTGCTTTGTATTATAAGCAAACTTATAAATAAATTTGTAAAGAAAGAAATCTTAAGGAAGATTAATCCACGCAGTAATTCAAGAAGAGAAACTTGATATCTACTTTTGTAAAGTTTTTAGTTTCTAAAAATGAGAATATGAAGCAATGGTGGGATTCAAGTAATTTAACAACCGGTTCTCTGCCCTAATGATTTCTTCCAACAACCAGTTTGCCAAACTGCTCAGAAAATCTCCCGAAGTGGTGCAAACTGGCTGAATCCCACCAATGATATGAAGCAATGTGTTTCCATGCTTTCTAGATCTGGTAACTATTTTAAAGACTGATTCAAAATCAAATGTAGAACATTGGAGAGGAAACAGCCAGATTTTGTCCCTAATAATGATAAATAGGGTTATTATTATTTTTTTTGTCTTTTGTTTACTATCATGCCTTTCTCCAGCTATCTGTTTACACATGCAGCACTGAAAGAAGTTCAGAATCCCTAGGGAAGTTGCTTCTCACTATAATTTTCATTACTGTCTTTTAAATCTCTTCAGCTACATCTTCAGTAGCTACCTTTGATGTAAACACCAGACTGAAGCAACACGGAAGGCTTTTGCATCAGAAGCAGTTAAAGGCTTCAAGTAGTGCTCTGTGGGGCACCATTTCTGGCAGAAGTACAAAGGTTGCTCTTGAATTTGCCTTATTTTACTTTCAAGATGAAACCTGGGTGGTTCTCTGTCTGAATGAAGAAACCCATTCTCATCTCTGCTTTGTATTCTTCTAATTCTTCTGGTTGTTCTTGTTTAGAAATGAGAAGAAGATTGAGTCACCACCAAGAATTATGCACCTCCTGCTTCTGCTGCTGCTGGTGTCCCAGCCAGTCTCTGCGAAGCTTAGATTGAAGTGCCCACTAAATTTGGAGCACCAGGATAAAAACAATCCAAAGAGCTATTACAGGCCAGGAGACCATCTCATTAGTATTGTCGTCTCTGAAAGGGAAGCATTCCATGTCAGATATTGCCTACGTATGATGCCCCAGGCACCAGAAGGGGTTAAGTCTTCTAAGTCTACAGACATCCCATGTGACTGTATAAACCAATGAACTCCCTTATTGGAATCATACCCACAAATCAATTGGATATCTTCCCTAATTTCTTCCCATCCATCTCAGCAAGACAGCAGTGAACTTCTCTCCCTCTCAACCTCTGAGCCATACAGTCAGGGTAATAAATGCAGCAGGACACCCTGTTCATTATTGTATATTTGTAAATAATAAAATAACTTTTAAACCTGAAACTGTATGGCCTAAATAACTTCCGCATAGACTGAATGAGCACGACCATCAGTATATATCTGACATTCCATGTAACATTTCGTTTTAACAAGGCTCCTTATAGTCAGTTTTACCTGTAAGTCATTAAGTGTGATTTCCTCCAAGTGCAACTCTTCTTTTCTTCTTATTCCACTTACTCTTCTATTGCAGGACCTAATTTCTTGCCTACTTTGGATTCCCATGGCTTCCCTCCTTTGTCTTATTTTTTAAAAAAGTTTTTTATTAGTAATTCAAAATTAAAAACATTGGACATAGATATGACATCACTGGTCCCAAGCATCTTCCAACATCTTAATACATAATATACTAATAATGATAGAATAATATATTCCTTACACCTTATACGTTATTTAAACATAGTATAATATTAATCATTCATACCTTATTCCTATACAATTATACATATCTATACCTACATATACGTACCTATACAATTCATATACATATTTCTCTATAATAATGTATATAATTCTAGTCTAACACTACATTTTTGTCTCGGCTATCCTCCTTTTATCTAACCATTCGCTTTTATCCTTGAGTTCCAAGGTGAGTCTATCCATTTCAGCGCAGTTGAAAAGTTTTAGTAGTATTTCCTCTTCAGTTGGGGTGTCTTTCTCTTTCCACTTCTGAGCAAAAGCTATCTGTGCCACAGTAAGTAAATGCAGTAGTAGATAATTTATGTCTTTCTTGTATTTGCCCTCTGTCATTCCCAAAAGGAGAAATTCCAGTTTTATTTTTAATTTTGAAAGAGATTCAAAGTCAAAGATTGGGGCAAAAAAACCCTGAAAGGAGTCCAAATTATTTTATTCTTCCCATCCAAGTTTTTAGTCCATTACCTGAATACTTTTTGTTTAAAGGAGTTGTTGAAATGGTTGTAGTTGCCTCTCTCTAGCCCATGTCCCTATTTTGACAAATGCTCATTGATAGTCAGTGCCTGATTCTTTAAAAAATATGGACACCCATTTGCTTTTAGAGTTGCCTTCCTGAACAGTATGAAGGCTAAGACATTGGGAAATAAAGAGGATTTCATTTAAAAAAAAAAAACCCAGTATATTGTTATACTTTTGATGATGGTGATAAAAACATGAACTTTTTTTTTTTACAGTAGTTTACCTTTCGATCAGTCGAGAATGCTACGATTCGTTTTCGCTATTCAAGTAGTCAATAAGAATCATCAGATTCTGCACAATCTCACACTTGGCTTCAATTTCCGGGACAACTATTTGAACCCACTTGGCACTTCAGATGCCTTGTTGGACATGCTGTCAACTGGAGAAGCCAATGTTCCCAACTACGGCTGTGGAAAGAAGGACAACCTTTTGGCTCTTCTTGATGCAGCTCACAGGGACATCTCCATCCAGATGTCAACATTAGTAGGCACCTACAAAGTCCCACAGGTTGGTTTTGTGTTTCTCTATCTGGTAAAATGACTGGGGTGATGTGAGGATTCCAACCATATCTTCTCTATGGAATTCAAGAAGTGCTTTTCACCATGGCCATTGTAGGTGTCATGGCTAAGGATTGGCATCCACAGTGGAGAGGGACAGAAATCAAAGCAGGCATATCCTATAATGACACCATTTGCATTTTTTAGGTGCTTCTGATGCATATTTCTTAAGGTGGAAAGAGGCTCTGTGTCCAATCAAAGCCTCCTTTGTCCAAAAGAAAGGGGCAATAGAGATGGAAAGCTCATGTTTTGTATATGATCTTAGCCAAAATAATGGTATTTTTAATGGTAAACTAATTCCAAATATGTGAAAGGAATCCTAATGACCATATATGACCTGTAATTGATAAAATACATATGTCTTCTGGACTCAAAGTGACCACTACCACTAATGGTCAAGCTATTCTCCAAAGCACCTGTGGGCAAGACAAGAAGCAATGGGTGGAAACTAATCAAAGAGAGAAGCAACCTAGAACTAAGGAGAAATTTCCTGACAGTTAGAACAATTAATCAGTGGAACAACTTGCCTGCAGACGTTGTAAATGCTCCAACACTGGAAGTTTTTAAGAAGATGTTGGATAATCATTTGTCTGAAGTGGTGTAGGGTTTCCTGCCAAAGCAGGGGGTTGGACTTGAAGACCTCCAAGGTCCCTTCGAACTGTTATTCTGTTAATTAACAATTTATTTTAAAAATTTCAAGCATATTAGCCAATAAGGCAAGTATTTTTTTTATCTTCATAAGTTTACCATAAAAGGCTTGAAGAGCAATAAGGCCCCTGGAGAGAACTTTCTACCCACCAAACTATTGAGCAAATATTCTGAGTGGTGGGCTTCTCTTTTGGCAGGTCCCATTAAGACATACAAAACATACTTGCCATATCCAGTTGGGAGGAAGATGGCATTAGTACTTCCTATGTATAAAAAAAGGGCATAAAGAAGGACCATAGCAATCACATGCCCATTAGTCTAATGGATACTAAATCATCATCAAAGAAGCTGACTTAGTTCAAGATCACGAGTAAATTAAATAAATCTAACTATCAAGCATCCTTAGCCCTCCTTACAAAAGTTTATAAGGCCAAGGTTATCCTGATGCTCTTATATGGAACTGAGGTTTGAGGCTTACATATCACTACTAGAACATACTAATTCAGAGCATCTGAGAAGTATCTTGGAGGTGTCCCAAAGGTGTTTTTTCAACTGGACTCTCTCGTTTTTTCTTTGAAGGTGTTTTACTTCTCATCCAAGAAGCATCATCAAGGAAAAAACCAGAAAGACCAGTTGCCTCTTGAAAAAACACACCTTTGGGACAACCATGAGCTGGATGACTTAGAACCTCCATAGATATCTTGGAGTTGGGTGAAAGGACTTCAGCTCTGACCTGAGAGCTGAATCGGTAAGCTATACAATTTGTTATTTGTCTAAAATCAAAGTGTATAATTATTAGTGTAAATGTAAAGCTATGGAAACTGAATATTCTCTCAAATTTGTGTCGGTCAGAAGAGGCAAAATTTCAAATAAGGATCTTTTGCATAGTAGAACTGACAGGTGATATTAGGAACTGTGGTCCCCCTGTCTCTTGTACAGCTGTAGAAAAGCTAAAAGGGTTTCTGCATACAGAATCTGGGATATTGAAGCAGATAAAGATATACTGTAGATCAGTGGTGGGTTGCCCCCGGTTCACACCGGTTCTATAGCTATTTAAATTATGAATCAGCTAAATATCAGACTTAATAGTATTTGAGAACAAACCTGAAGTAAACAAAATGAAGTATATTTTATAAATGGAAATATTGATTGATTTTGAAACGACTTTAAGAGAGGAGGAAAATATTCTTTGTTAAGATCATGGATATTAGTTGCTATTTAAGAGAGGTAAAAAATAGATTTGATGTAATGGGTCTTAGGAATGGGAAATATATGAGAAATATTGATTGTTAAAATGACAAAGATTTAAGGGTGTCTATTTGGAAATAATTGTTTAGAATTTTGTGTGATATAGTAGAATGATAAATGTTTGGAATAAGTTTTTTTTTCTTTTTTTCTTTTTTTTAAAGATGTAAATGGATAAAATTTGGAACAAAATTGGTTGAGGGAATGTAATTGTACCTATTTTATACTGGATCAAATCCTTGCTCTAAAAAGATATATTTTATGTTTTAAAAAATAAAAATAAAATTCAAAAAAACCCCGCTTCTGTGCATACACAGAAGCTTCTGCGCATGTGCAGAAGAGCGTGCAAGAGAGAGAGTGAAGAGAGCACACGCGTGTGCCCGGTTGTGAACCGGTAGTAAAGTTAAGTAGAACCCATCCCTGCTGTAGATATGCGCAGTAAGGCTGACCCATTGAAATGGATGAGCCACTATAAAAGTACTTTCCCAATTGGCAAGAATTTAAATACAGAAATGCCAAAATATTTTGAACAGTATTTACCTGAGCCAGATTTGAACAGCTGGACACAATGGTTAAATGTGGAAGATTTAAACAAGTTTCTTTTAATGAATAGACTTGCATTTGTAGAGTCGATAGAAAGAAGACAAGAAATCTATCTGATTATCAAATATACAGTATAAGAAAGAGAAAGGTCGGTATCTTGGACCATATATTGGATGAATGACCTACTGGCAGGGGTGAAATGCTCCCGGTTTGAACCGGATCTCCTGATCTGGTAGCCATGGCGGCAGGTGGTTCGGAGAACCGGTAGCAAAAATCCCTGTGCCCCCATCCCACCATGCCCAGCTGAGCCGCATGATCATCAGAGACTTTTTAAATTATTTTTAAAAGCATTTTTTCTACAACCTCTTCCAACAAAAAAATGCTTTTAAAAGTAAAAAAAAAAGGCTCTGATGATTGCGTGGCTCAGCTGGGATCTTCAGAGGCTTTTCAAAGCATTTTTTTTTCTGCAACCTCTTGGCCGAAGAGGTGGTAAAAAAATGCTTTGAAAAGTCTCTGACGATCCCAGCTGAGTTGCCTGATCGTCAGAGGCTTTTTGAAGCATTTTTACCACCTCTTCGGCCAAGAGGTTGCAAAAAAAATTCTTTGAAAAGCCTCTGATGATCCCAGCTGAGCCACGTGATCATCAGAGGCTTTTTTTTTTAAACTTTTAAAAGAATTTTTTCGTTGGAAGAGGTTGTAGAAAAAATGCTTTGAAATGTTAAAAAAAAAAGTTGGCCACGCCCACCCTGTCACATTAACCACCACCATCACCAAGCCACGCCCACAGAACCGGTAGTAACAAATTTTACATTTCACCCCTGCCTACTGGGATACTTATATTGAAATAACATATATTCTCTGTGATAAGAATTTAAAAATTATGTATAATTTGGCCCTTTTTGGGGGGAAAAAAACAGTTTCCTTGATATCTGCATATGTGAATTGGAATGTGGTAAACTGTAGTGGTGATATAGAAATACGATTTTCATTCTTATTGAAAAAGTTTTTCAAATACAAATTTTCCCCCTTTCCCCCCCTTTCCCCCACAAGTTATACATTTAAGACATATAAACTATAAAATACATTTCCCCCTTCCCTCCCCATCCCTACCCAACCACCCCTTCCCGCCCCTTCGGACTTCCACTATATGAGTCTATTATAGTTACAAACACAATATATATTGTTCAACCCCTTCATATTCTATCCTCTTTACTCTAGTCAGCATAATCATATTTGTCTGATCTCCTTCAGCTGAAAGCTATATATTTTCTAGTTTGATATTTGTTTTGTATATAGTCAATCCATTTTTTCCATTCTTGCACATAATTCTCTTGTGTATGATCTTTTAAGAAAGCAGAAATCTTCGCCATCTCTGCAAATCTGGCCATCTTCTGGGTCCATTGATCAATAGTAGGCAGGACATCTTTCTTCCAGTGTTGGGCCACCAACAATCTAGCTGCTGTCACCATATACAATATCAATTTTGTTTCCCCCCTTGTAAAATCCTTGACTATACCCAATAGAAACAATTGTGGAGAAAATTGTAGCCTTTTCTTCAAAACGTTTTGCATAACCCACCAAATTTTTATCCAAAAAGCCTTCACTTTCTTACAAGTCCACCATATATGATAATATGTAGCATCTAAACAATCACACCTCCAACATTTTGGTTGAACATTAGGATACATGCATGACAATTTCTTAGGATCTAAATGCCACCTTTAAAACATTTTATAAAAATTCTCCCTCAAATTCTACGATTGTGTAAATTTAACATTCTGAACCCATATTTTTTCCCAAGTATTCATCATAACTGGTTCTGTAAAATTTTGTGCCCATTTAATCATACAATCCTTAACCAGCTCTTTTTCTGAGTCCCTTTCTAGCAAAACATTATAAACTCTCTTAATATGCATCGGTCCTTTCTCTTTTATCTGTCTAACCAATTCTACTTCATACAACATTATACCACTTTTTTTATCTTCTTTCTATCTCATTTGTAATTGATTATACTGTAACCAAGTTAAAATAATTCCTTCGTCCAAGAGTGTCTGTAGTGTCTTCAGCTGCCAACTACCCCCTTCAGTGAAAAGTACGTCTTTATATAAAAAACCCCCGAGTGACTTAATATTTGTATTCCACATGGTATCAGCAAGATCCAGCCAAAGCGGTATTTTATAATCCCATTTGAATCGGTGCTTTTTCCATATTCTCATCCAGGCACTTCTAAATATGTGACTATTGAATACTTTGTCCACTTTATGATCATAAAATAAATATGCGTGCCAACCCCATTCCAAATCGTGGCTTTCTGTATTCAATATTCCATTCTTTGTTTTCCCAAACCAATCACTAGTATGTATCAATGCAGCTGCTTCATAGTATAATTGAAGGTTTGGGAGTTTAAGGCCACCCCTCTCACGAGTATCTTGCATAATTTTCAGTTTAACTCTCGGTTTTTTCCCATTCCAAACAAACTTGTTCACTCCTTTTTGCCATTCTAACAATTGTTTATCAGTTTTAAGCACCGGTATCATTTGAAACAAAAAAAATAAATCTGGGTAAAACATTCATCTTTATTGCTGCTATTCTCCCAAGTAAAGACAGTTGCAATTTTTTCCAAATTTGCATTTCTTTTTGTATCTCTTGCCACAACGGTTCATAGTTATTTTGAAACAATTTTATATTTAAATCTGCTACTTGTATTCCTAGGTATTTAACCTTCGATACTATTTCAAAACCTGCCATCCTTTCAAGTTCCTTGTTTTGAGTCATTGTCAAATTCTTTGTTATCATCTTAGTTTTTCTCTGATTCAGTCTAAATACTGATACCATACCATATTCTTCTATAATAAGTTTCAACTGGATTATTGATTTCATCGGCCGTGTTAGGGTAAAACCAGATCATCTGCAAATGCCCTAGTCCTGTAATCTTCTTGCCTTATGACTATTCCATTTAAAGAGTTCGAGTCCCGTATTGTGTTCAACAAGACTTCTAAAGTTAAAATAAATAACAATGGGGATAATGGACACCCTTGTCTTGTACCTTTTTGTATGTTAAAATTCGCAGTTAAACTTCCATTAATAATAAGTTGTGCAAATTGCTCTTGATATATCGCTGCGATTGCCTGTATAATGCGAACCCCAAAGTCCATTTTTTCCAAAGTCTTTATTATAAAATTCCAATTCACTCGATCAAAGGCTTTCTCCGCATCCAAAAAGGCTAGCACTGCAGGGATCTGTTTATTCTTTTCTAGATAGTCCAACAAATCTATGATTTGCCTGACATTCTCTTTCATATATCTGCCTTCAATAAATCCTGCTTGATCATGATGAATCACCTCTTGAATAGGTGGCATTAACCTGTTGGCTAATACTTTTGCAAAAATTTTATAATCCGTATTTAAAAGAGAAATTGGTCTAAAGTTTTCTGGTTTTTTAGGACCTGAATCTTCTTTCGGTATCAATGATACAAAAGCTGCTTTCCATGAAGAAGGTATGTTACCACCTTGCTGTATGCTACAAAATAAATCTTTAAGGTGGTCAATCATTTCAGCTTGTAAAGTTTTGTAATAAACTGCAGTTAGGCCATCCGCCCCTGGAGCTTTTGCTGGTTTCAATTGTTTTACAGCAAAACTAATCTCCTCAGCTGTTATTAATTGAGCCATTCTTTCCTTATGAGCAGATGAAATCTTAGTAACCCTTTTTCCATCAAGATACTTATCTATAAATTTATTCTGTATATTGTCCTTGGCATATAACTTAGAATAATAATCCAAAAAGGCTTCTTTGATTAGTTCTTGCTGAAAAACTTCCTTCCCGGCATATTCAATGGTGTCAATCGTTTGTGTAGTTAGTTGCTTCCTCAGTGTATAAGCCAGCCATCTGCCTGGCTTATTAGCAAAAGTATTATGTTTTGCAAATTGTAAGTTAGTTGCTGTTTGTTCTGCTATAAGCATTTGAAATTGGTCCTTCAGAAGTTTAATAATTTCTTGTAATTTCCCATCTGTTGGATTTTTCATCAAAAGCTGTTCCTTCTTCTTTATCTCTCCTTCCAATTCTATTCTCTTTTTCTGTCTATTTTGTTTATGCTTAAAATTCATTTGTATCAGTACCCCTCTCATATATGCTTTACCTGCATCACAAACTATTTCAATAGGGGTACCTTTATTTAAATTCCATCTGAAAAATTCCTTTATATGGTTCTTAAGTTCATTTACATTCTTTTCATATCTAAATAAATTTTCATTTAATCTCCAAGATTTTCTTTCTTTCTTTCCCACCTCAATTTTTATCCATACCGGACTATGGTCTGTTAATGTCCTAGGAAATATCTTTGTTTTCCCCGCTTTAAGAAGTAAATCCACCGTTAGCAAAATAAAATCTACCCTGGAAAAGGATTTATGCCTGTCAGAATAAAAAGTAAAGTCCAAATCATCTGGATTACGGATTCTCCATATATCTTTCAATTCCAAATCCTCTTTCATATCAAAAAAGGCATGCGATAATTTAACACCTGTTTTAGCTGGACTCTTTTTATCCTTTTTAAGTTGAATAACTCCGTTCCAATCTCCCATAATTAAAATAGATGTAAAATTCCAATCTAGAATTTTCGAGTGAAGCATTTTATAAAAACTTTCTTGTTGCTGGTTAGGAGCATAAATTCCAACCCCCAAGGTTGGGCCATCATCTGTAAAGAGTTCAATTGCAATATATCTCCCAAATTCACCTGCTTCTATAATTTTAGCTGAAAATTTTTTATTTATATATATCACCACTCCATTCTTCTTTTCCACATTTGAAGCAATAAATTGTGTTCCTAATTTGGAATTTATCAAATATTTCTGATCTTGTATTCAAATGTGAGTTTCTTGCAAGCAAATAACATCATTATTAAATTGTTTCAGATAATGAAATACTTTCTTCCTTTTTTGTGGAGAATTCAATCCATTCACATTCCAAGACAAAAATTTAGTTATCATTTGGGCTGCTCTGAAGTTTTGAGAACATTTGCTGGAGATCCCTTTCCACACAGGTAATCTTCGGCTTTGTTCCTCCCATAACTTCAGCTTGCACCTTCTCCTTAACCTTCTTTACTCTTGTGGCTTAACTCTCTCCTGTTGGAATGCTTCCTGCATTTGCTTGGATGCTGCTCTAGTTATACGTTGGTCATCCGCTTTAGATGCCATCAGTTCAAGATCCAACGCCACTTCTCTTGTAGTTTTCGATATATCCTCTAGGGAAGAAACTGGAAATGGTGCAAAAGGGTCAGCCACAATACTCCCTGTAGCTCCCTGAGCCTCCATTGCTTCCTTTTGTGACTGTTTTATTTGCTCTTCCGTCTCCAAGTCAAACTGTCTCTGTTCTTCAGCTTCCTTATTTATTGGAAAAGATGTTCATGGAGTTGTTAAGCCCGCTTTCAAAATATTGTAATAGAAATCTTCTGCTTTTGCTATAGTATTTAAGCGATATCTCACTCCTTGCATCCTCAATATTATGCCAACTGGTGCATCCCATCGAAACTGTATTTGTCTGTTCTTCAGTTCAGCCACCAAGAATCCAAAATCCTTTCTATCCTTTAACATTTTAGGAGGCAATTCTTTAAAAATTCCAATTTCAGATCCATCAATTTGAACAGTAGAGGTAAATGATCTTTGTAAGATATCATTTCTTATTCTTCTGTCTGTAAAATATATCACCACATCTCTAGGCAATTGTCTATAAACTGCCACCCGAGAATTCACTCTGTAAACCTTGTCAATTTTTTAAAAAATCTCATCAGGGTCATCAGCCTTTAATAACACTGCCAAAGCATCAGCACAAACTTTCCTTAAATCTTCTCTACTGTTCTCTTTTATACCTCTAAGCCTAATGGCAAATTCCATTTGCCTAAATTGCATCATTGTTATCTCATTTTCAAGTCTTTGGTTTCTTCCATCCACTTCACTAATTCTAGAATCCGTATCCTTCAGCCTAGTATCCACTTCCAATGCAAGCTTTTCCACCTTTTTATCAATCTGCAGAACTACATCAGACAGGCCTTTCACCACTGTTTGGATGTCCTTATTAACTAAATCAAACTTTTCTTGAACAAGCCCTTTAACATCCTTAATTTCTTTGGTAATAAATTCTTTTAAATCCTGGAAGCCATCCCCCTTTGTCTGGCTTGATTATTTAGTTGGTCACGCTGTCTGGCTCTGCTCGAAGCAGAGTTTCCCCGTCATCTGGAGCTTCAGCAACTTAAAAAGGGAGTCACACCCTGTTAACTTCCCAGAGCACCTGGGAGTCTCACAGGGGACTCTACCTAAAGTCGCCGGCTCTCCTCACCAAATCCTAAAAAATTGGGAGTTTTCTGAGCCGTTTCTGTTCTCCGAAACGGCGCTTTTACAGGCGGCAGGGCTGGCGGTCTTCAAAGGACCGTCAGCGATGAACACGGCTCAACTGGAAGTTCCGAAATACGATTTTCATTCTTTATTCTCATTCTTTTTTTCTTAATTTGTGTCTTTTATTCTATTTTTATATACAGTCTTGTTAATATTCTGTATTTTATATTCTGCATCTCAACATGACCAAATTGTTAATCAGCAATAAACAATGCATGATAACTAAGTCAGATTTATTAATACCTAATTATTTTGGACTTGATCTTACTCCCAAATATAACACAACATTCTTCATTGCTTTTTCAGATCAGTTATGCAACTGCTTCAGTGGTTCTTAATGATAAAAGGGATTTCCCTTTTTTTCACCGGATGGTCCCCAAAGAAGGATTCCATTACCCAGGAATTGTGCAACTGCTCACCCATTTTGGTTGGATCTTGATTGGTATCTGTTCTTCAGACACAGAAGAGGGAGAGAATTTCATGAGGACTTTTACTCCTATGCTCATAAGGAATGGAATTTGTGTTGTCATATCACAATTCTCAGCAACTGGACATACAGCATCCCTCAGGGATGCCATCTCTAAGTGGAGACAAGTCAATGTTTTTGTTCACTTCATGGAATTTGACTTCTCTTCTCTTCTTCCTTTCCATTTAATATTTATCAGCTTGCCAGGACCCATTGAAGGGAAAATCTGGATCATTATAACCCTTATAAAACTGGAAACCAAAAGGCTTTCCCTTTTCCCATATATCCATAGTTTTTGGAACTTTGATTTCAGGAATAAAGACAAGGCAAACGATGATGTCTTTGAACCCGTTCTCTTTGTACAACGTCAGTTTCAAGATCAGTCATTTCACTGTTCTTTTTCAAAGCAGCTTTTTTCTGTCAAGGGCCGGAGAAGATGCACCCAGAAAGTACCACTTGATTCCACAAAGAAATGGAACAGCATCCAGGTACTAAATGACCACCATGTTTACAGTGTCATTAAGACCCTGGCCCACTCCTTGGATGTTGCATATTCCTCCAGATCCAGGAGGAGAAGGAAGGAGTGCATAAAGTGCTTGGGTGTGCCAAAGCTGCAACCATGGCAGGTATGGGATCCTGAAAAGGATACATCAAATTTAGTTTCTTTAGTAGGAATCCAAAGGATAAGGATCCCAACCTCCTTGTGAATGGATTTCGTCAAACTAATTGCTCATGGCACTATGTTCCAAAGCATTGGCTCCAGAACAGATACATTATGATATTAAATACTGTTAACTGTCATTTGCATTCTTTTAATGAGTCATTGAAGCCAATAATTGTCAATATATATTTATCACTTTGAAGATAGTGGTAACCCTTGTTCTCTCCACTAAACACAATTGCAATTTCAGCAACTATAGATAGCTAAACAACTATCACTAAGTGTTGTACCTTATGGTTCTTGAAGAATGTATCTTGTCATTTTATGTACACTGAAAGCATATGCACCAAAGACAATTCTTTGTGTGTCCAATCACACTTGGCCAATAAAGAATTCTATTCTATTCTATTCTATTCTATTCTATTCTATTCTATTCTATTCATTCCATTCCATTCCATTCCATTCCATTCCATTCCATTCCATTCCATTCCATTCCATATTTTATAGTCTAGTATATTTTCTAGTCTATATTCTAGTCTAGTCTAATCTAGTCTAAGGAAAAGTCAGTGTGAAAAAAACCACACAGGATAAGAAAATTACGTTTCTACTTTTAAAATTCCTGCATGTTTCCATTTTAGTTCCATATGTTTCTGAAGAAGAATGAGTTTTGCAATTTTTCCCAATTTCAACTGTACTTGGACCAAAATGGTGATGTAGTTGCAGATCTGGTTATTGTGAGTTGGTTGATTTTCTCTAAGAAGGATCCCATCAAAGAGCACCTGGGGAATTTTGAAAGACAGAGGCTTATTATCAACCAAGATGCTCTTTCACGGCTAAAGTTGCTCAACAAGGTGGGTGGAAAGTTGCTGTGTTTTCTCTGCTTTCCAAAGCCCTAAGACCCAGTTCAACTGGGCTAAGTCTAGTCTCGAATTATGGATGAACTTCATTGAGAATTCAATGTGTGGAGAAGAAATCTTTCAGTTTGTTTAAGCAACTTGGGAGGCTCAGTACTATTGACCCAAATGCCCTTCAGATGCTATAATGGCAAGCACTGTTCAATAGAATTAGGAATCACTATGTCCTGGTTGAGGAAAGTTGTGTAATCTGTGATGGTCTATCCCCGTGATGGTGAATCTATGGCACACATGCCATAGGTGGCACGCATAGCCATATTGGTGGGCACACAAGCTCATCTCCGGTGCCCATGTGCGTGCTGGAAAACTGATTTTCAGGCCTTCTGAGCCTATCAGAAGTAGGGAAACAGGCTGTTTCCTTCCTCCGGAGGTCCTTGGGGGTTGGTGGGGAAGGCCCATTTTTCTCTCTCCCCAGCCTCCAGAGCCTTTCTAGGTGGGACTGGAAGTTGGCAAATGGGCACCCCACCAAAGGGCCTCTGGTGGGGTGGGGAAGGCTATTTTTGCCCTCCCCAGACTCCGAGAAAGGCTCTGGAGGCTGGGGAG
>WNWU01000164.1:203237-219550 GCA_012654045.1 Ptyas mucosa | reverse complement strand
CTCGGGCACCAAAAAAGCTCGATTTTTAAAAACTGCAACAAACACCATTTTTAAACATGGAATTCCACCCCAAATCTCATCCTGGGGTCCGTTTTTGCGTTGGGTTTCAAAAAAAATTTTCACCTCCCGGGCACCATTTTTCCTGACCGCGGAGTCACATTTTTTCTTCCCCGGGCACCAAAAAAGCTCGATTTTTAAAAACTGCAACAAACACCATTTTTAAACATGTTTCAAAATGTTGTTTGTTGCAGTTTTTGAAAATCCAGCTTGTTTGGTGTTGGGGGAAGAAAAATGGGACTCCCCGGTCAAGGTGTTTATTGCTAATAAACAAATTGGCAATTCTTTCTTCTTTTTTTTTAAAACTTCCTTTACTTGGGTTTGATCTTGCTAACTTGGCTCATATTGAATTTCTGCCCTGGATTCCTGCTATTGTGACTGTGTTGCTGTTGTTAAATTTTTTTCCCACGTTTAAATCATTTATGAATTGTTCCTTTCTTCTTTCTTTTTTTTTCCCCGTTGCGTATTTTCCTCCTTTGGAGGAAATTCTCCTTTGGAGAATTCGCACGACTCCATGCCGATATGTCAGATCTTCTAGGAAACTGTAAAAATTTATGCCAGTTTTCCCAAACACGCCATCGAATCTGGGTGATTCGAAGGAAAATTACCATCGCCCTCGGGGAAAAGGGACGTGTTGGTTAAGAACGATGGGAACATATTTGATTATGATTTACAAATAAGAATTATTTAATTGGTGTTTATATAAACGGTATGGTTAAATCGATAGAATTTAGGGAAATAATTGGGAAATTGTATTATGTAGCATTATTTGAATGAAGAACTATGTTTAAATGATAAATTGCTATATTTTTGTAGATCAGAGATAAGGTTCAAATTTGAGTAAATAAATGTAAGGAAGTTTTAGAAATGGAAATAATCTTGAAATATAAACATTTTTGAACTGTATCATTAATAGTGAGGATTTAGGGTAAGAATTGTGCAATGTATTATGAGATACTAATTCAATTAAGATTTAAGTGGGGTTAACAGAGGGTAATTGTTTTGATTAGGTAAATATGAGTAAACTTTTTCTATGAGGGTATTAGTTGAGATATGTGAGTTAAGAATAAGAAATAAGTGTTATGGCAAAATAGAATATATAAAATTTTGTTAAAGATGAGGAAAAAAATGAACAAATTGATGACCGGATCAAAGCTCTGTTCCGAATAGATGTAATTTGTGTGTTGGAAAAAAGAAAAATAAAATAAAACTTTTTGCAAAAAAAAAAAAAAGAACGATGGGAACTGTATTGCTTTATATTGGAAAAATGCCGTTTACGGAATGAGCTTTAAGCTGCGAAGGTTAAGGATTATTTTAAAAATAAGAGAAGGATTATTTTAAAAGAAGGATTATTTAAAAAATAATATAGTCTTACAAGAGTTGGTGTAGTGATGACCATTCAAAGCAACAATAGCATTGAAAAAACAGATTTATGACCGTTTCTCGCTCTTATGACCATTTCTCGCTCTTACGACCAGTACCAGCATCCCCGTGGTCACGGGATCCAAATTCAGATGCTTGGGAACTGACTCATATTTATGACGGTGGGGGACTTATGACCGTTTTTCGCACTTAACGACCGTTACAACATCTCCGTGATCAGGGGATCAAAATGGGGATGTTTGGTCACTGACTCATATTTATGACGGTGGCAGCAGGGACCCGGGGTCACTCGATCCACTTTTGCGACCTTCTGACAAGCAACATCCATGGGGAAGTCAGATTTGGTTAACGACGGTGTAACTAATGTAACAAGTGGAGCGATTCACTGAACAACGGTTGCGGGGAAGGTCGTAAAATGAGGCAAAAGTCACTTAACAAGTCAATGTCTCACTTAACAAACATACATTTT
Organism: Ptyas mucosa; assembly: GCA_012654045.1. NCBI lineage: Eukaryota > Metazoa > Chordata > Lepidosauria > Squamata > Colubridae > Ptyas > Ptyas mucosa. The sequence goes on along the minus strand of WNWU01000164.1, from coordinate 217,641 downwards.
GGGCTCTGTTTTGGTCGTAAGTCGAGGACGGGTTGTACTGAAGCGAAACCAGAGACTAACGAAATGTCCGTAACAATTTTAACCTTGGTTAATATTAATCCTTAGTTTCATCCAAGTTAATGTTTTTTTCCCCCTGCTCCTGTTTCCTTTTTCTTATTTGCTTTAAAGAGGGGAAGTTTTTAAAGCAGATTCTCAAATCCTTCCCGTCTATTCTGGTTCTCGATTTGGCACCCATAAAACCTTTTTTTTAAAAAAATCAAATCAAATCAAATCGGCCAAAAAAAATATGAAAAACGAGAACCTAAAACGGTGACCCACAATCTCGACTCCGTTTCTCATCTCCTTTTGTTTTTCTCCAGCTGGACCGCAAAAACCGCCGCTGAATAACACAACTTGTCTGGCTGGGTCACTCTCCCAGTTACCAAACCTGCTGTGGCAGCATAATCCTGATTTTCGTTTTTTTAAAAAAGCAAAAAGAAACAAAAAGCAAAATATGCACCGAGGCGCACACACACACCCAAAAAAAGAAATTGAAAATAATCTTCATGTTGCAAGATTCCTCTGAATGAGGGAGGGGTAGAGAGAGAGAGAGAGAGAAACGAGAAAGGAAGGAAGGAAGGAAGGAAGGAAGTGAGAGAGAGAGAGAGAGAAAGAGAAGAAAAAGAAAGAAAGAGAGAGGGAGAGGGTGTATGTGTGTTTATGTATGTGAGAAAAAGAAAAACAGAGAAAGAGAGAACAAGAGAACAAGAGAAAGAAAGGTCTCTGTGTGAGAGAGTGAAGAAAAAGAAAAAAGTGTGAGAGAGGGTGTGTATGTGTGTTTGTGTGTCTGAGAGAGAGAGAGTGAAAGAGAAAGAAAGAAAGGTGTGTATGAAAGGAAGAGAAGAAAGAGAAAGAAAGAAAAAGAAAGAAAAAAGAAGGGAGGGAGGGAGGGAGGGAGGAAGGGAGGTGTGTGTGAGAGAGAGAGAGAGAGAAGAAAAAGAAAGAAAGAGAGAGGGAGGGTGTATGTGTGTTTATGTGTGTGAGAAAAAGAAAAACAGAGAGAAAAAGAACGAGGGAAAGAAAGAAATGTCTCTGTGTGTGAGAGAGATAGAGTGAAAAAAAGAGTGTGAGAGAGGGAGTGTGTATGTGTGTTTGTGTGTCTGAGAAAGAGAAAGAGAGAGTGAAAGAGAAAGAAAGGTGTGTGTGAGAGAAAGAAAGAAAGAGAAGGAAGGAAGGAAGGAGGGGAGTGTGTATGTGTGTTTGTGTGTCTGTGAGAGAGAGAGAGAGAGAGAGAGAGAGAGAGAGAGAGAGAGAGAGCAAACAAACCACTTTTTTGGGGGCTGTGATGTCATTCCTCTTTCAACAAATTTTCCCACTCTCTCCATCCGCTCGATTGGCACAGACAAAACAAGGCTTAAATGTGATTAACTGTCTCGAGGATTGAACCCGTTTCTCCCATTCTGGGACGGGCCAGGTTGGATTGTAGCTAGTCCTTGACTTGCAACCACTTAAGGACCGTTTGAAGCTACGGCAGGAGCTGAAAACCGGCTTGCAGCCAGCTTACAACAACAGTTCATTTAGTGCCTGTTTTACAACGGCGCTCTAAAAGAGTGACGGATGAGCGTTTTTTCACGCTTAGGACCTAAAAGTGATTGTATTACATTCTTGCTTCGATTTATCTTTCCATCGATATATAAATTTTATGGTACTACTCCCCAAAAAACCCCCAAAATTGGCGTTATTAAGCTAGTTTTAGAAAACACACTTTTCCCAAAAGGTTTCCACGGAATTTTGGCCACGACTGTCTCTATAGATGGCTTGTTGCCCTTAAAGCAAAGCAGGGATTGTTTGGCCCGGACTTCAGCAAAGACAAGATTAAATCTGTTTTGCAACTCGCCAAATCCAGATTTGGCAACGGGCCAAAGAGCAGGGACGACTCCCGTTCCCATCCCGCGGGGATTGAGGCAATATTGCAATAACGAAAAAAGCAGTATTTTTTCTTTTTTAAAACAAACAAACAAACCAAAGAACATAAAATAAAAGCTGAACGATTGGGTTAAGATTCGGGGGAAGATCTGCACAAGTTTATTTATTTATGATGGCTGAAATTTATTCGCCCCCTCGACGACTCCGGGCGGCTTACAACACAAAACCGTCAAAAAGCTTGAGGACTAGAAACCTGTTCGCCCTGACGGCATTGTGCCAAGGCCCTTAAATTCTGCAATTTTGCGATTGCAAGTTGGTTGACGCCTGCTTTTTTTATTTTTATTATTTATCCATTAATGTTTCCTCTGGTTTTTATTTATGTTCCTTTTTTTGTGAAATAAGAACTGCGGTTTATCAGCAAAGAGAGAAAAACCAGGTGAGAAGGTGATTTTAAAACGTCGTTCTAAAAATGCATCAAAGGAGCTTTGAAATGTCTTGGCAAGCTGTACGTTTTGTTCGATCCCACGTTGTCGGGCCATCTGGGTCTCCCAATATCCCCAAAACAAATCACGCCAGACGTTTGAACAGACCATAATACTTATCAAGCTACACGCTTTGGCCCGGAGTTTCCACCTGGGCCCCTGAAGGCAAAAAAATTAAAACATAAAATAGAATGTGGAACTGCATCAAAGCGAGACAGATTTCTGCCTTCATTCGTCTTAAAATTCCATTTACAGGATCGTTCCCGCGAGAAAAACGATTTTTTCTTGGTCTCCGCCCCATGTTTTAGGCCCCGCCCTCCTATCGCCCAAGCCCCGCCCTCTTGATCCCGCAAAACGAGGTTGCCCCGTTTGAACTGCAAACCACAAGCCAGTTTATTCAGTGTTATTTATTCTTTTTTTATTTTAAACCGATAAAAAAAATATCCCGCAATACAAAGCATAACAGAAAATAATTCCCCCCCCTTTTTTTGAGAATTCGCCTTCTGCAAATGAACGTGAAGCAGTCAAAGATTTCAAAGAACTGATTCGCTACGAGCAGATCTCACGGGAAAGACTTGGAACTGGCATCGAAAAGTCACAACAGGTCCTCCTCGTTTAGCGACGGCCTCGTTTTGCGTCGGATCTGTAACTTTGAAAAGGTAAATTTTGCGACCTGCCCTCGCACTCGGAACCTTCGCAGGTCCGTAAAAGCAAAGGAAAGTTGGAATGAGAGAGTCAGAGGCTACGGATTTACTGACCATTTCACTTAATGACCAAGTTGCCAGGTCTCCATTGTGGTCACTAAATGAGGACCACCATCCTTATTCGCAGCTAAATGGATCCTCCCCGAACAGAGGCAGTTTCCCCTCACAATGGAAGATGCACAGTTGGCATGGAATATAATAATAAAATATTGATTTATGGCTTTTAACAGCTGAGCACCGTTGGATATACAGGTAGCCCTTGACTGACAACTATTCGTTTAGTGACCATTCGAAGTTACGACATCCCTGAAAAAAGAGGCTTATGACCGTGTTTCACACATATGACGGCTGCAGCCTCTCCATTTGCGACCTTCTGACGAGCAAACTCGGTGTGGGAATCCGGGATTCGCTCAACAACCACGTTACTAGCTTAAAAATGGCAACGACTCCCTTAACAACCGCAGCGAGAAAGATCGTAAAAGGGGGGCGAAACAACCCTGAACCAAGTTCTCACTTTGCAACATAAAATTTGGGCTCGATTGTGGTCGTAAGTCGAGGACTACCTGTACAAGATGCCAGCAAAACTTTCTTTGGCATTTTTAATCGAGTGAAGACAGGAAATCTGTGAGTGAGATTTCTCCTCCATGAAAATCTTAGCCTTTACCCAAATTAAAACCGATCCGAAAAAGACAATTTTCCACCCCTTCGGATCGAAAACCCCCGAAGTGAATGAACATGAGTGTCGCTGTCCTAAATTCATCCTATACATATATATAGATATAGATATAAAAATGTCTCATTGGAAATTGAAAATCTTGGCTGGGTTTGTCACTTTCTCTTTTACTTCTAATAAATAGTATCAATCCGAGTTGTTGAATCAATATCCTTGGGACGCAGCCTTCCCGTCTGGATCACAAGGACAAAAATCCGAGTCACCGGAGTGGCGCTGGGGTCTTCCCCAAATTCAGGTCCTGCCTGTTTTAAGTCTGATAAATTATTCACATAGTCTCATAGGTCCAGGAGTGGAGTGGGTGGTTTAGGAAGCAGCCCGTATCTTATATCCAATGAAGTTTGCTCGAAAAGTCCAACAATGTCCACCAAACTTCAGAAAGATCCTCGGCATCTCTGACTCGCGGAGGATACGTCTCCGACCTGCGGAGGATACGTCGTCCTCTCGCCGCGTTGCTTTCTCCCACCGGGAGTCCAACGACATCTCTCGAGAACAAGAGACAATTTGCACACTGTCCTTACCATGCCCGCGATGTGTGCTGCGCTTCCTCGTGCCTCACGCGCTACTGACGGTTTCAGGGTCGGTAACCCTGAAGACACCACGTTGCTGTTTCGATCGCCGCGTGGTCACCTCGTCAGAATCCACCCTGCCTGGTTCAATCCGGGGGTTCATTGAGGGGAGGCCCGAGATTCCCTTCAGGGCCCCCGAGAGAGGAAGACCCACAGCAAGATGCCGACGAAGGGCAGCGGGCTGCCGAGCCGTGGGGCGGAATTGTACCCCACACTGCGCAACATCGGGGCATCCGGATCGTCTGTGGAAATCAGCAAAGAGAAAAGTAAGGGGGGATGTTTGTCTCATCATCCGTGGAAGAGGGTCACATCCATGGAATGTGACACCCTTCCCCCCAGCCCCACAATTTCCCAGAATTCCATTTCTGGGCCTACCTGATTGAAGAGTCCCCTTTTGCGTCGGGATGTGGCCTGGTGGTATCAGAGCTACAATGGAAGAACGAGACAACGTTAAGTTCAAATACCCTCAAATATCAGAATACCCTGAATCCTGAAACCCCTTCCCCCTTCCATCTTGATTCTCACACCCTTCTCTCTCTTTTTTCTCCAGATGAGCTCAATAAGCAGTCCTTAACATATGACCATAATTGGGCCCCACATTTATGTCACTAAGTGAGAAATGCTCCATTTTATGACCTTTCCTGTCGCCGTTGTTACACGAATCGCTGCAGTTGTTAAGTTAGTAACACCATTCCACCCCAACCTTCCCCGCCCCCGCCCCCTCCAGGGTTATTGTGGGGGTGAAATGAGAGTCTAAAGCAACCATACAAGTTGTCCTCATTTAGCGACCAAAACAGGGACTGGCAACTCGGTTGTTCCGTGAATCAGTCCCTAAGTGAAACATTCGGTTTACAATCTTCCTTCGGCTTTCCTTTGCTTTACAGACCCACGAAGAATTTATGGAATGGGGGGTCCAAATACTTTTTCATCACCGTCGTGATTCTGAATGGTCGCTAAACGAGGCGCCACTAAACGGAGACCACCTGTATGCACCACCCTGAGTAAGTCAGAATCATGAAACTGGGCAAAGTCGTAATTATGGCTACGCTGCTCCCTTCATCCAAATAAATATTCTTTCTGGCTAAACCTAATGGATTACTTTTTTTTTTTTTTAGAAAAAGCAAACAGCGAGAATCGGAAAAGCAATATTTAAACGCTGAAATACTTACTTTTCTTCCCAACCACCTTCACCCTCAATTTAAGACAGGAATCTCGGTGTCGGTGAATCGGTTTTGCTAACCAAGAGAAAAAGAGAGGAAAATATTTTTTAAAAAATCAGAGACTTATTTTTAAAAAAAATCAGATAATTTTTTTTTTTAATATTTAAAAAATATTGCTGGTGAGAATCAGAGAAAATTGGAAGGCATAAGGAGGGGAAAATACGCCTTCAGTGTTCAGGAGAAATGTGCAGAGGTGAGCACTTGTAGTTTGAAACAGCGGCAGTTTTTGGAGCCAAATTTAATTGGTTGGGACTACTTGCCACCAGAAGTTGGGAATGCTCTATCACTTGGAAGTTTTTAAGAAGAGATTGGACAACCCTTTGTCTGAAATGGGATAGGATTTCTTGCCTGAGCAGGAGGTTGGACTAGAAGACCTCCAAGGTGCCTTCCAACTCTGTTATTCTGCTATTCTCTCTCTCTCCCTTCCTTCCTTCCTTCCTTCCTTTCCTTCCTTCCTCCCTCCCACCCTCCCTCCCTCCTAATTCTAATTCTACTTTTAGTTCTATTCTTATTCTTATTCTATTCTCTATTCTCCCTTTTTCATTTTCTACTCTAATTCTAATTTTAATTCTCCTTATTCTTATTCTTATTCTCTATTCTCCATTTTTCATTTTCTATTCTAATTCTAATCAGCCCATCCCATTCTAACATTCTAATCTTGTATTCTATCTTTTACATTTTATTTTAATTTGGGTGCTTCTGCCACGGATCAACAGACAAACCTACGAGTGGGGTTTTTTTCCCCTCCCCGTAAAGGAAACTTACAGATATAATAATATTCATGTCCCTCCCGAAATTCTTTGCCGAGGGTGAACGGCGTGAAACGCTGGAATTTTTCGGAGAGTCGCTCAGGACCGTGCAAAGCATCCGGCCGGTTGCACTGCCAACGGACTTGCTCCTTAGACCGCGGTTTGCAGGTGTCGTATTCCTCTCGCTCCACCAGGTATAAGGTGTATCGCTCCATCGAATGGACGGGGACATTGTTATCCTCGTAATGCGGACAGATGATGTCCAAATACTCGTTCAGACGCACCTCGACAGTGTAATCCTCCTTCTGAAACCTAAAAACGATATAAAAAGACGGCTTAATATATATACATTAATATATATGTAAAAAGTTAAAATCTCGGGGGTTTTCCCACGTCATTAAAAGTCTGTTAGTTGAAATGCTTAAAATCCCGGCTAAAATCCCAGCTTAAAATCCTCCAAAATCCCAACAAAACACTTTGTAAGGTCTTTTGAAACTCTGGCTAAAATCCTAACCAACACTTTAAAAGTTTTCTTTTTGGCAACATTTCGACGAGCTCTCTAACTTGTCATCATCGAGCCACTCCCTTCAGTTTAGAAGCGGTGGGTATGCAGCGAGATCGGAGTTGTCGCTTTTCTATGTTCGCTGCTGCTGACGTATGAAATTATATATATATGAATATATTAATTATATATATATAAAGTGTTTTTCTATCAAGACACCTGCCTAACATGCAGGCAGCCCAAGTTCGAATCCAAGTAAGGGTATGGCTAGCTGATGAGAGCTAAATAGCTTGAAATAGATCTATACTAATCTCCCTTTACTTCTTTATCAGCGAAATATAAATTTTATATTTAAAAGAACACTTTTTTTTTTCCAAATGTCATTCGGTACCTTCGTCATCATCCTTACTAGCAACCCTGCAAGGTAGACCTCCCCTCCCCCGAGAGAGGAATGGGATGGATCTCTCTTAGGGAATCTACAGCCAAGGGAGAGAAAAGCCAGACTGACTCAATGGCTACAGTGATTCCTTTGTGATTTGCTTAATAACGAGAGCGGGTGTGACTCGCTTAACGACGAGCTCGATTTTTAAGGAATCTGCGGTCAAGGGAGGGACACCAGGTTTGCTTAACGGCTGACGATGTGGTTCCTTTTACATCCACGATGATTTTTGCTTAATGACGGTAGTGGCCGTGACTCGCTGGCTTGAGGGAATCTGCATTCAAGGGAGGGAGGCCAGATTTGTTTAATGACGATGTGATTCGTTTAATGACTGCAGTGGTTTGCTGAGTAAAGATAGCGAAAAAGGGGTGTGTAAGACTCGCTTAATGACTATCTCGCTTAACAACAGTTCTGGTGCCAAATTTGGTCGTAAATCGAGAACTACCTCTTATACAGGTTGACCCAAGGACATCTTAAGGACTCCCAGAAGCTAAATAACTGACAGGAGGAGGACTGTCAATCAATTTAAGATTTAAAACTGTAAGGTATTCTTCCAGAGCTCGGATTATTTCAAATCCAGTTTGATTCTCTGTCCAGTGGGGGATATATACCATGGTTTTGTTTTTAATTCTAAATTTGCTCGTTGCAATCTTCAATCCCCTGGAAATTTAAATTTAAATGCATGCGGCCGGCATTACCGTCTTTTCTTCATTGCTGCTGTTTTTTTAATCTCTTTTTAATCGCGTCGTTTTTCAAACGGGCGGCTCCGCAAATCCAATAAATGGAAATTAAACTCTTCTTCTTCTTCTCTCGCTCTCTTTTTTTTTTCAAAATCGAGCGTGTCTTGGAATTGCGGAGGTAACCTGACAGGATCGCGAAAAAGAGGGCCTGGAAAACTTTAGGAAATAACTACCGTTCCTATCAGCCACAGCCGAGATGGCTTCCCTAGCTTGCTTACGATCAATTGGAATGGATTGGGGAGATTTTCCTCCTACATAAAAGCATTTTAAAAGATTTTTTATCCAGGAATAAATCCCTGCTCGACTCCATGAAGTTGATTATACACGCTGCACATGGTTAATTTTTACTCTTCCCTCCCCTTCGTTTTTCCTTTAACGTTTGCATTTCCGATTCTCTCCTAACCCCCCCAAATGAGTGCAAAATATTCTGTAAAATAATAATAATAATAATAATAATAATAATAATAATAATAATCATAATAATAATTTAATCTTTAGTGAGATTCACAGTCTTTGAGGCTGGTTAATAGCTCAGCAGCTCGAGTCCTAACCAAGGATCTAAGAACTGTTAAGGTTATTATTATTATTGTTGTTGTTGTTGATGTTATTATTATTATTATTAACTTTATTCATTAAACATGAAACTCAGTCAACTGAACATTCAAAAATGTATCACAAATACCATTAATTGGCGCTAATGGTTGATACGGGTTGCTGCCAGCATCCTAGGTGGTATTATTATTATTATTATTATTATTATTATTATTATTATTATTATTCTACTACTACTACTACTACTACTATACTACTACTACTATACTACTACTACTACTACTTTGGCTTGACAAAGAAGCAAAAGTAAACAAACCCAGCTAGACCACAACGGAGCCCGAAACTTCTGTTGCTAAGCGAGACAGTCGTTAAGTGAGTCTTCCCCCACTTTACGACCCGCCTTGCCGCCATTGTTAAGCGAATCGCCGCCCGCTGTTCCGCGAGTCACACAGTCGTTTAAGCGAATCCGGCTTTTCCCCCTTGACATTGATATTAGAAGGTCGCAAAAGGGGACACATACCCCCACCCCGGGGGGGGACACTCCGACCGTCGTAAATGCGAGTCCCTTGCCAAGCATCTGAATTTGGATCACGGTCATTTAAGTGTGAAAAACAGTCCTATGAGTCGCTTTTTTCCCGGGCCGTTTTAACTTCGGTCACTAAGCGGACTGTTGTAAATCAAGGACTACGTGTAAATGGGGAACATAGGGATTAAATTGCATTGCTTGCACACAGAAAATTCCATTCTGGGGGCTCTTTGCGAAGTCCGTGTATATGTAGGTCTTTGGTTAAGGAAGGAAGAAAGAAACAGCTGCGATCACAATTACTCCTAGAAGCACGAAGCCGAAAACACCAGCCTGAAGTTGACGAATGAGACTTCATCGAAACGTCACCAAGACACTTCCAATTTTACGTGGGAGAAAACCCGAATAACCAAAGACCTACATACAAACACCGGCGAAAACCTCAGAAAACAAATATATATATATATATATCCCTTTAATCTGTTTTTTTTTAAAAAAAACAACCTACAAATATATCGCAACAGGCTTGTAAGCGTAAGCAACATTTGATCTTATTCTGCAAAATCTTTTTTTTTCCCCACCTCGATTTTTGTCACAGCCAGGCATCCTATATTATTATACACTGTCACGGTCCTGACACCTTTTTAATGCTGATTATTCCTCATATATTTTCATTCTGGAGAATTCAGCATTTGGCTGTTTTCGCTGCCGCAGACGGATTTGTCCTTGGTCAAAAGGAAGTCAAAACACGTCTTACGACCCGTTTTTTTTAGCGACCGAAGTTATTACAACAGCGGCTTAGGACAAGTCCTCGCGCTTACGACCGTCACAGAACCCCCGACTACCAGACTCTACACCGTTTCTGACCGACGGCAGCCCAGTCTCTTCTCGAAAGCTGCCAGGGATGAAGCTCCCACCACTTCCTTCCGAAAGCAACTTCTGTTCCATTCAGATTAAATTTAACGACTTCCCGATTCGCTTAACGACCGTGGCCAAAAGCAAAGAAACAAACCAACCAACCCCAAACCAGGCACCACTCCATGAACCAGGAAAAATTCGGCTCTCCCAATGGTGGACGGGACAGGAGGGCCCCCGTAAGCGAAACCGTCTGGGCGACGACGCAAGGATTAAAATGCAAAGTCAACCACGAATCGTGGTTTGCGTCGGCCCCGCAGCCGACGCAAGGACGTTCATCTTGGAAGGGAGAAATGCTGGTTTGTTTTTTGGGTTTTTTTGCTAGCCCCCGAAAAAAATAAATAAATATACGAGCTTATCGAGTGAGCGACATTCCAAAGGTGAAGTTAGTTATTAAAGGTTTATTCGCTTCCCCACGCAGCAGCTGGGGAGCCAAGAAACAAACTACGGCTTCTCCCAAACCGGTCTGACGGGGCCACGCCAAGGCAGGGATGATCTTTGGTAGAGCAATAAACCACTTTTAGCATCCTCCCCTCGGAAGGGAGGGAGAGATACAGGTGGGTGAGAACCCTAACTCACTCCCCTCCTCACCTGCCTCCCTCCCTCCCTCTCTCCTGCCCTGGGGGGTTCCTACCACCCAGGATATGACCCCCTATTTGCAAAGATCACCCAGGAAGGTGGGCAAATGGGGAGGGGGAGGGAAAATCACCCCACACATCTGGCTAAGTCGGATAGGGAAAGAAACAACCCTCCCGCCCCCCAAAAAAATAATTTAAAAATTGAAGGTTTTGGAAGCCGAAAAGCCAACGCAGCAAAAGGTGGACATTTTTAGCTGAGCTGGAACGGGTGTGTATTTGTGTCTCTCTGTGTGTGTGTATGTGCGTTGCCTGAACCAACTGATGAACAAAAAAAATAAAATATAATAATAATGATCCCCAGGGGCCGGAGGGGCAACGAAGCACCTTCCAGATGTTCCGCAGATGTTCCCCCCCCTTGCGTCTTTCGTCCCAAACATCTGGAGGGGGAAAAAGTATTTTGGGCACGAAGAAATGGAGAGTGGAATTCTGGTTGAATTTCGGAGGTGGCGTTTTTATTTTGGGAAGGGGGGGGAAGGATCAGGAAAAAAAAAGAGAGTGGGGGGATTTGCAGGAATTAAGTGGGCCAGGGGGATGCTGACCCCCCCCCCAGGTCTGAAATGGGGAGGGGGGGCTGCCCTTGAGATACGACGGGGTGTCGAAATTAAACTCGCGTTCCCACGCCCGGCTGCAAAGAAACTCTATCAAAGTTGGAAAAATGTGTTTTGGCTTGACGTGTCTCCACATCTGGGCTCGGTCTTCGCCCCCGGAGGGGGGGGCCCGGATTCGAATCACCCACAATGACCGCCCTGTGTGTGTGATTTCTCTCTCCCCCCCCCATCTTAAAAACACAGTTTTTCCCCTGCAGTTGTCATCGGCGGACGTTTGACCAAACAACTTTCCGAAAAGAAGAAAAAAAAAAAAACTTCGCAAGATGTTTGTCCCCGAAAAAATACAAGAAAAGCTTCCTGCTCCGGATAACCCTGGCGCCGTCCCTTGGACGCTAGCCAAGGCTGGCCGGGAAGGAAGAGGCCCGAGAACGGCAGGACGCCTGGCCTGGGAAAGAAAGGCAGGACTTGGCTGACCAGGCCTGGGCTCTTCACCCCCTCCTAACTTTCCCGTTGCCAAGTTTTTCCACCTGGTTGAGTTTCAGCAATGTGGATCCAACGTCCAGCTTTTAAAAAATAAAAAAATAAAAAAAGGAGTGGCGGGGGAGTAAAGAGGGAGGGGATGTTTTGATGGTGCATAACTTCTACAAAGGCCCTCCTCTGGGGAGGGGAGGGAGGGTGTTTCCAAAGCTGAGGCCCCCTCCCCCAAAAAGGCAAGGGAGCATCTGAGCACGCACAGAGTGCGGGTCCTTATTTTTGGTGGACTTGTAAGGTTTGGAAGTGGGGGAAGAGACAACACTGTTCTGAGAGTGGGGGGGGATCTCTGTGAGAGAGGGGGGTGTCTTCTTTTGATTTTCTGACCCCTGTGACCAAGAGGTAGAGTGCCCCTTCCAGTGGAGGCTCCATCTCTTCAGTGGATTCTCAGAACCGGCGGTGGAAGGCTGCGTCACGAGCGCGAGATCACAGGGGCAGGAAGCAGGGGTGAAATCCAAAATTGTCCCCTACCGGTTCTGTGGGCGTGGTGTGGCTTGGTGGGCGTGGCAGGGGAAGGATACTGCAAAATCCCCATTCCCTCCCCACTCCTGGGGGAAGGATACTGCAAAATCTCCATTCCCTCCCCACTCTGGAGCCAGCCAGAGGTGGTATTTGCCGGTTCTCCGAACTACTCAAAATTTCCGCTACCGGTTCGCCAGAATCTGTCAGAACCTGCAGGATTTCACACCCTTCCCGGTAATGGGGAAGGAAGGAAGGAAGGAAGGAAGGAAGGAAGGAAGGAAGGAAGGAAGGAAGGAAGGAAGGAAGGAAGGAAGGAAGGAAGGAAGGAAAAAGAATAGCAGAATAACAGAGCTGGAAGGGACCTTGGAGGTCTTCTAGTCCAACCCCCTGCTCAAGCGGGAGACCTCAAATACCGTTCCACACACGGATGATGGCCCCGTCTTTTTCTTGAAACCCTCCAGCGATGGAGAACCAGCCTTCCCTGTTGGTTACTCAGCCTGACACAAAGAGATCCAGGCAGGAGGTGAAAATGGACTTAGGCGGGGACTGGAGGCTAAAAGCGGCGAAGAACAGTTGCAGGAAACTGGGAAGGTTTCGTTTAATGGAAAGGAGGACTAGGGGTGATATAATACCAGTCTTCCAATATTTGAGGGGCTGCCCCAAAGAAGGGGGGGGGGAGTCAACCTATTCTCCAAAGCCCCCGAAGGCAGGACGAAAATCAACGGATGGAAACTAACCCAGGAGAGAAGCAACCTGGAATTAAGGAGAAACTTCCTAACAAGTGAGGATAATTTTACCAGTGGAACAGCTTGCCACTACAAGTCGTGAGTGCTCCATCCCTCCCTCCCTCCCTTCCTTCCTTCTCCTTCCTTCCTTCCGTCTCCATCACTGGAGGCTTTTAGGAAGCATCTGGGCAGCCATTTGTCTGAAATGGTATAGGATCTCCTGCTTCAGCAGGGGGTTGGACTAGAAGACCTCCAAGGTCCCTTCCAGCTCTATTATTCTGCTATTCTTTTTCCTTCCTTCCTTCCTCCCTTCCTTCTCCATCACTGGAGGCTTTTAAGAAGCGTCTGGGCAGCCATTTGTCTGAAATGGTATAGGATCTCCTGCTTGGGCAGGGGGTTGGACTAGAAGACCTCCAAGGTCCCTTCCAACTCTGTTATTCTGCTGTCCTTCCTTCCTTCCTTCCTTCCTTCTCCATGACTGGGTTTTTTTTTTAAAGAAGCAACTGGACAGCCATCTTGAGCAGGGGGTTGGATTCGAAGGCCTCCAAGGTCCCTTCTGATATTCTATTAAACGTTCCTCCTACCAGTTTCCCTCCCCTCACAACATCCCTGAGAGGTAGGCTGGCGCCAAATCACCAAGTCAGCTTCTGACTTTGAATGGAGGAAGAATTAGAACCCAGAGCTCCGTGCTTCGCTTCTTTCAGAGCCGCTTGAACGATGAGTGGCAAATCAATGGAATAAAATCAATACCAATCAATCGTTCCATGCCTTCACCTTCCTCCCCTTTCCTTAATCTCGGCTCCTTGGGCGTGCCCCGTGGCAAAGGAGCATGGGAGGTGTAGTCCTGACATCTGGCGGCCCGCTAAGAGTTTCAGCCGGAGGGAAAACAGGCCGAAACGGAGGGGGAGGAAAAAATATCAAATATATATATATATATATAAATACATGGCTGGTTGCAAAAAATAAAAATTAAAAAATGACCAGGGAATAGGAAGATGGACAAACTGCGGGGGGGGGGGGGAGGAAGAGGAGGAAGGGGGAGGGAGAGGAGACCACCTGGAGAGCCCCCGGCCTTGAGGCGGTCACAACAGGACACAGCTGCCCCCGGTTTCTCTACAAAGCCAAACAATCTCTGCGAAAACAAAGATTGTTTAACCCTCCCGGTGCCACAGACCACCGCCAGCAAACCCACCATCTCTTTAGAAAAAAAACAACAACAATCCAGCAAGGAAACCTGGCGCTCGTCTTATGCTCAGAGGCACATCTCCACAGGCCCTCGCGCGCACCCGCCCCGCAAATGCAAGTTGCATCACCCCAAAATCCATCTGGGAAATAAGAACCCCAAAAGAAAACCAGAACCTCTTCTCCTTTCCTTTCGGCCTCGATCCCTCAAACCTGAAGCTAGCCCCCCCCCCCCACCCCTACCCACCCCCCCCCCCCCCCCCCCCGCCCCCCCCCCCCCCCCCCCCC
>WNWU01000164.1:175634-191007 GCA_012654045.1 Ptyas mucosa | reverse complement strand
CTCTTCTCTTCTCTTCTCTTCTCTTCTCTTCTCTTCTCTTCTCTTCTCTTCCATATTCCATATTCCATATTCCATATTCTATTATCAGGAGGTCTGTTTACGGCCGAGATTCGTGCAAACTTTCCCTGTGTTGAAATCTAACTTGTGTGACCTTGTGTTGAAAGGCGATAACACAATTTATGACTCAGGTTACAAGTTTCAGGATTTTTGACACGTCCCGCATGAAGAGAGAAAGGGAAAAATAAGCCACGTGCCCCAGCGAACCGGATGATGTCATAATTAACCAAGTATGAAAAGAGAAAAAAATAAATAATTTTTTTCCCTCCAATTTTATTGTGTCTGTGTGTGTTTTGTGTGATGTGTACTTTTGCGTTTGTTTAGAAAGCCCCCGTTCGGTTAGGGGCGTGCGGGCTTTCAAAATCCAATGTGAATTCCCTTTGTCAAAAGGAAGGTGCTTTTTGGAAGCTCCGTTCGGTGCCCTCTGGAAAATTCACCCCATCTTTTTTGGTTTCTCTTGGCAGCGGAGGAAAGGGCACCACGAGGCGATCTTCCCAGCCGATGCAGAGAAACGAAACGAGAGTCAGAAAAGCAGCACTAGGTTATCGCAGAAAATTGCTGGGGTCAAAAGGATTTTAAAAAGACGCCCCCACGGAATCAACAGGTGGAAAGAAAGAAAGATTCCCACGTGGGCGGCCGAGAGCCGGGTGCGAATTTCCCTACAGCTGCTTACATTCATTGGGTGTGCAAAGCAGCTACGTCGTAGCCTAGTCTACCTCGCAGGGTTATTGTCGGAATAAGCTTCCTGGGCAGCTGGAGCAGAAAAGCAGATTAGAAAACTTAATGAACGGATGATATATATATATATATTCTCATTTACCCGTTAATTCATTGAAATGAGGTTCACAGATGTGATTTTTGGTTGTTTTAGCCCCAGGAGAAAGAAACCAAGTTTAAGCCATCATGAGCAAGCCACTTTGTACTCTTCAGGTTGTGAACAGAGTTGACTTACACCCACGTGTTGTTAAACTGTTCAAACAGCTCTTTAAGTAACTTACCGCAGTTAAGTAACGTAGCTAAGTAACTTAGCACAGACCTCGCTTTATGACGATGACAGAACCCCAAATAGGGCGCTTTGGCCACCGTCATATGTTCGTGATAGTTTTGCAACATCCCCGATCATCATTTGCGTCCTTCAAGTCGAGGGGTGTGTGTGTGTGGGAAGAGCCAGATTTGCTTAACGTCCGCTGGATTCGCTTAACAACGGCAACTATTGGCTTAGCCACCCTGGAAAAAAACTCCTTTTTTTTAATTTAAAAAAAAAACCCAACGATCTTTGTAATCCCTTAAAGGTGGTTAAAATTGGGCGCGATTCATTTAACGGTGCCCCGCTTAGCAACGCATCTCGTCTTTGGACGTAAGACGAGGACTTGCCCGTAAGAAGGGAGAAGAGGAGCTGCCCGGAAAACGTTGGCAACGGCGAGGGATTACGTCAAGTTTGACCCTTGGCAAAGATGCCAAGGCAAAGGTGAGGTTGGCACCTGGATGCCCTTTTGTAAACAGTCACATGCAACACCTCGAGTAAAGCACTCTCTGGTTACACCTTTGTACTATTTTACAACGAGGTGTAAGTGAGCTCAAGAGGAGAAAACAATGCATGATGTATTGATTTCTAGGCTCGACGGGTCAACGCGCACGTCCGATCAAAGGGTAAAATCAGCCCGGTGTAAACTTGAAATGGTTTCACGAGGACTTCCCTCCTGGTATGGCTGAGGAAGGAAACTTCTGAGCATGAACAGAGTGTTCTTTTTTCCCCTGTGAGGGGTCTGCTTTGCTGCAGACCCGACGGATTTCAAATTCATCTCTTTATTCCTTTTTTTTTTACAGCTAGTTCTCAACTTGTGACATATTTATGCGTGTACATTTGAGAGTTTATGCGCCAGAGATACTCAAATTTCTTGGGGGGGGTCCAATAAAGAATTCTATATCATCATCATCATCTTTTAATGACACCCCCCCCCCAAATCCCTTGAGGGGTGGAGTCCGGGCAACTGAATGGAACTAGTAGATTGTTTTACTGGCCGGATGCCTTTCTTGTCGCCAGTACGGAGTTTTGTTCGGCAGATAATATTCTCATCGTGCCCAGAGAGAGAAAAATATCTGTCTCTACCTAGGATCGAACTTACAGCTTCCAGATTGTGAGGCGAGAGCTCCATCTCTAGGCCAGCGCACCACTCAATAAAGGATTCTATTTGAGCCCCCCCCCAAATTCTGCTGTTAAGCCGTTCTTAAGTGAGTTATGCCCCGTTTTACGACCTCTCTCGCCGCAGTCGTTAAGGGAATCAACGCCGTTGTTAAGTGAGCAACACGGCCGTTCAACGAATCTGGTTTCCCCATGGGTTTAAAAGGTCGTAAAAGGAGATCACACAACCTCGGGACACTGCGACCGTCATAAATACAAGTCAGTTGCCAAAGTGTCCGAATTTTGGATCACGTCACCACGGGAACGCTGCAATGGTCGTTAAGTGTGAAAAACGGCCCTCCGTCTCTTTTTTTCCCTCCCCCCAATATCGTTATAACTTTGAACGGTCATTAAATGAACCGTCGTTAAATCCAGGACTATTTGGCTACAAAGCGGTCGAGTTCACGCCACGGGCTTACCGACCCGGGTTTGCTCATTCTGACAATACGCCGCCCCCCCTTAACTAGCTAGAGGAACAGCTGAAGGGGGGGAGAGATGGGGTTGGACTAGATGATTCCGAGGTGGCCCTCCCAGGCATACCATTGATCCGGTGGGCTGAAAGACCCCCATTTTTTAGCTGGTGGAACGTGGCAAAAATCCACTCGGGTTGGAGATTCTCGGGGGGGTGGAGAAATGGGGGGTCTCCTTTGTTTCTCACCCCCCGCCCCCCCTCCTAAACCACACCTATTAGCAGCCCCTCTGAATTCAGGGTTTATTTCCACTTGGGGTTCAAACCAGGCACTTTGGGGTTTGCAACGGGGTGGCTAGAGGGCGCCCCAAATCTGCCCCCCCTTTCTTCTGCTTGTTGGGGGGGGCAAGCAGACACCCCACTCCCTCCCACTGGTCACCCCACCCCCCAACCCACTGGTCGGCTGGGTTTGTTTATATTCCCAAGACCAGTCCGACCAGTCTGCCAGCATCCACCCAAACTGGGCAAGCCATCACTTGCCTCTCAAACCCGACGTCGTCTCAAGTTTCAAGGGGGGAAAGACAAGCCTCGAGTTCGAATCGCGACTCTGTGTGTGTGTCGGCTGCCTCCAGGCCTCCGTTGGTGCCTCGCTTCTGGTTTTGCGTTGAATTTTACCAGAACAACTTCTAAGCAAGGTGGTTTTGAAACGGGTTGTACCTTTTCGGCCCAGGTTGTTAAGCGAATCACAGGTGGCCGTTAAGGAAATCCGGCTTCCCCCGTGATTTTGGCTTATCGGACACCGCCTGGGAAGGTCGTGGAAAGAGGATCACGACACATGGCCCCAGGACGTTGCACCCGTCGTAAGTACAAGTTACAAGTCCCCTAATTCTGACCACATGACCACGGGGGATGCTGCGACGGACGCTAAGTGTGGAAAACAGTTGTAAGCCCCCCCCTTTTTTAGTGCCGTCCTTGCTTCGAACCCTCCCTAAACTGACACAACTTTCCTGCATTTGTCATTTTGGCCCCGCCGCTCAAACGTCGTCGCCTGTAGAACACCCAATATCAATCGTCTCTGACTTACGACTGTTCATTTAGTGACCGTTCTGAGTTTCAACGTCACTGAAAAAAGGGACTTAAGTTTATTTTTTTACACTTACGACCGTCGCAGCGTCCCTGCGGTCAAAATTCAAGACCTTGGGCCACTGACTCATAGTTATGACGGTTGTACCGTGCCGGGGTCAAGCAATCAATCCCCTTTTGCGACCTTCTGACCGGGGGGGGGGAATGCCATTATTCGCTTAACAACCTAACTTCACAACCGCAGTTATCCGCTTAACAACGGTGGCGAAGAGAGTCTGTAAAACGGGGCACAGTTTAGTTTAGTTTCATTAAATTTTAGTTTTATTAAATTTATATACCGCCCTACTCCCGAAGGACTCCGCTCACTTAAGAACGGGAACGATTCGTT
Organism: Ptyas mucosa; assembly: GCA_012654045.1. NCBI lineage: Eukaryota > Metazoa > Chordata > Lepidosauria > Squamata > Colubridae > Ptyas > Ptyas mucosa. The sequence continues at coordinate 186,888 of WNWU01000164.1, read as the reverse complement.
TAACAACGGTGGCAAGGAAAGTCATCAAATGGGGCCAAAGAACGTTACTCCACGAACGTTACTCTCAGCAAGCTAAATCTTTGGCTTCCATTTGTCGTCGTAACGTCGACGGTAACGATCTCTCTCGCAGGCTCGACGACGTCCTACCTTCCAAGGTTGTTGGGAGCTTTTTCCAAAGCAGCCCTTTGGAAAGAAGGACGAGGACTTGGATATCAATTCCACGAAACGGCCCGGGAGACACACGTCAAGATTTGCAAAGGGTAGATATGGGGGGGGAGGGGAGACGGCTGCAAAACAGCCCCCCCTTCACCTCTGTCTCCAGATGTTGGTCCAAAAGGTTAAGGATGAACCATTCCAGACTCTTCCATGATTCATCCGAGCTTCAGGGGGAAAATGAAGGTGATGTGTTGTTTTGAGTCGTAGGAGAATTTTGTCGGGAACCGAGTTCCCAGCCAGGTCACATCCCTAGCAGACACGTCTCCGTCATCGCTGCCACTCAGGTCATCTCTCCCAGTCATCCCGCTGTCTGTCATCCAGATCAAAGGGGGGGGGGAAACTCCCCCAACCGTCTTCCCCAGCTCGTCCCGGAGGCGTCCCGACGGGAAAACGAGACAATAGGTCTTCGCACAACCACATGCGAACGGTTGCAGGATTTTGGATTTTGCATCCCTCCCTCCCTCCCTCCCTTCCTTCCTTTCCTTCTTTCTTCCTTCCTTCCTTCCTTTCCTTCTTCCTTCCTTCCTTTCCTTCTTTCTTCCTTCCTTCATTTTCCCTTTTCTTTTTTTTCCTTTCCTCCTTCCCTTCATCACTGGGGGTTTTCAAGAAGTCATTGGACAAGTGATTACCGTGTAATGGTATATGGCCTCCTGCTTGAGCAGTCTAGATGGCCTTCAAGGTCCCTTTCGGCTCTATTCTGATTCTGAAACAGGCTACATGAAAGAAAGCCAAAGAACCAGAAGGAGAGAGAGAACCAAATGACAAAGAGTGGCAAAAAAAAAAACAAAACAGAAAGAGAAAAGCAAAAATTTACAGGCGCTTGTTTCTGGACTTACGAAACCTCAACGGGGGCTAAAGCGTACATGGCTTAAGCGAGATCATTCGCAGAGTGAGTTTCGTCCCGTTTTACGACCGCTCGTGCCACCGTGGTGAAGCGAATCACTGCAGTGGTTCAGTTAGCAGCGCGGTCATTGAACAAATCCGGTTTTCCACCCTCCCACTCCGCTTGACTTTGCGGGTTAAAAGATGGCAAAAAAGGGGGATCGCTGCGACCATCCTAAATACGAGTCAGATGCCGAGCGTCCGAATTTGGATCGGGCGATGCTACAACAGGTTGTTAAGTATGAAAAAGAGCCTTAAGGTGCTTTTTTTTTCCAGCGCCGTTGTAACCTCGGTCATTAAGCAGACGGTTGTAACTCAAGGATTAGCTGTCAATGGAATTGGGGACGGAGGAAAAGAAAAGAGAATTTAAAGATAAATTTGTGGTCGGGTTTTGACACGCTCCTTCCAATTAAGCGGTGAATAATCAGACATACCAGGGATTTTCAGACCCATTCCTCCCGCGGAGCATCAAAACGCTCGTTACCAAGCCTGTCTTGTACTTTGTTCTGTTCCCAAAAAGAAAAGCAAATTTATTCAGCGTGTGGGACCTAATCGGATTACACGAGCTAAATGGCTCGTTCGTTTTTCCATCCAGAGATGAAAACCAACTCGGCCTTCATCCTGAACTCTGGACCGAAACAAATCCGGATCAAAATATCCCCCGTCCGGAGTTGAATAATTCAACGTTGTGCAGCTCCGTTGTTGTGGCCAACCTACTTGGATTTCTTGACCTAATATGGAAGATTTATCATTCTGGGCTGGGGAAATGGATTTTGGAGGGAGCTTTGTCCCTTTCCAGGGCACCAGAGGGGAGAGAAAAGAGTGGGAAGGAAAGGAAGAGGAACGAGAAAAAGGGGAAAGGATGAAAGAAGGGAGGGAGGAATGGGAAGGAAGAAGTGGAGGAGGAAGAGGGACGAGAAGAAGGGGAAGAAAAGAGGAAGAAGGAAAGGGGAAAGGAAAAGGAGAAAAAGAGAGAAAGAACTGAAAAAGGAGGAAGAGGAATGAGAAGAAGGGGAAGAAAAGAGGAAGAAGGAAAGGAGAAAGGAAAAGGAGAAAAAGAGAGAGAGAAGGAACCAGAAAAGGACGAGGAAGGGGATTTGGAAGGAGAGAATGAGATATTCATCGATGAAAAAAAACCCACCCTCCTCCCCATTTTCGCACCCGGAATGGAATGAAAGATGGATTGAAAGATGGAATGAAAGAAGGAATCAGACGAAGAAGAAAAGGAAGAGGTAGAAAAGGAAGAATAGAAGAAGGGCAAGGAAAGAAAGAAGAAGGGAAGGGGAAGAAGGAAAGGCAGAGGAGGAGGAGGAGGAGAAAAGGTGGAGGAAGAGGAGGAGGAATGAAAGAGGAGAGGAAGGAAAGAATGTGGAAGAAGTAAAGGAGGAAGAGGAACAAGAAGGGGAAGCAAAGAAAGAGGAAGAGGAAGAAGAAAAGGGGAAAGGAAACAAAAAGGGAGAAAAAGAGGGAGAGAAGGAACCGGAAGACGGGGAAGGGGAAGGAGAAAACGAAATATTCATCGATGAAAACAAGCCCTCCTTCCCCCCCATTTTCCCCCCCCCCAACCCCCCCCCCCCCAACAGCCAATGATCTATAACCCTGATGGCAAACCTACGGCACGCATGCCAGAAGTGGCACGCAGAGCCATCTCTCCAGGCACGCTAGCCGTCGCTCGTTGCTCTTCCAGATTCCGGTGCGACAGCCAGCTGGTCTTCGCGAACACGAGAGCGCTGGAAATCGGAAGAGCAGTTTGTGCGCCAGGAAGCTGCACGTCGGCATGCGCTCCGGACAACTGGTTTTCACACAGGCATGCGTGCCAGTCACCGGAAGACCAGGGGAACGGTGTGCATGCGCATGCTGGAAACCGGAAGCTCAGCGCACACCGGGGAACTGCTCTTCTGGTTTCCCGCACTCCTATGTGTGCGCGCTCCCGTTTTGGTATTCCGGTGCCGAAAAGGTTCACCGACACTGATCTATAACTAACCAACGAAGACCCCAGGGTGGAAATAAAGGAGGGAACCACTCCATCGTGTCATTTTAGGAGCCTTGGCGGAGCAGCAGACTAAAGTGCTGTTAAGTAGCACTTAGCTGCCAGCTGCCTGCATTACTGCGAGTTCAAATCTCACCAGGCTCAAGGTTGACTCAGCCTTCCATCCTTCCGAGGTAGGTAAAATGAGGACCCGGATTGTGGGGGGCAATAAGCTGATTTTGTATAAAAAAGAACACCGCTTGGGGGGGATGGGGGGGGGCGAAAGCCCTACTAAGCAGGTATATACAAAAAAGTATTGCTTAACGCATTGTAAGCCGCCCTGAGTCTCCGGAGAAGGGCGGCCTATAAATCGAACCAATAAATAAATAAATAAATAATTTATTCTTTTTCTCTTTTCTTCGCCTTTTATTTAAATTTTTTTTTAATAGACTAAGAGGAAGTATATGAAAACCACAAGCCAAAGTTCATTTAAGGGGGAAGAAACCCGAAAAAAAAATTAAAAAAAAATAATAAATCAAATCCCAAACCCCAAAAATGAAGAAGAAAACAGAACAAAAAAAAAATAAGCCGTAAAACCAACCAACACATGTACACGTAGAGAGAAATCTTCTTCGGTTTTTTTGCCCCGTATTATCATCATCATCGTCATCTTCTTTTTGTTTTTTTTATCCCATGGATTTGGCCGGCCCTTTGACCTCTGACCTGTCCCCCCCTTCCCCAACCCCCCCACCCCCGAAAGAAAAAAAAAGTGACTGTGCCACTTGCATAGGTTTGGTCTTCACAGAAGACAGACAAGAAGAGCTGCCCCCCAACCACCACCCCTAAAAAGGAAAAAAAAAGACTCTGGCTTAAACAGGCAGGCCGGTGCCTGACCCGCGCCAACCCCCAACCCCTTACGAGAACAATTTAATATAATCTATAGACACAAGATAATAACGGTGCCTCTCTGTACAGAACACACACGAGATATGTACAGGATCCCCCGCGTCCCAAAAATATCGGGTGTCCGTCGAGCTCGAGATGCGCACCAGGGAAACGACAGCACGGACTCCCCAAAAATCTCGGACATCGAAAGCTCCGTGGGGACGCAACGCCCCTCTCCAAGCAGGGGGTTCTCACTTCCTGGCCGCCCCCGCCACCTTTCCCCAAACGGCCAGGCTTAACAAATGGTCTGTGTCCTTGACCCGCCCCAAATCCTTTACGAGTACGATCTCGCCGGTACGTCCGCCCGTTTGCCCGCTCGTACGGGCGAGACGAGACAACGATAGGGATACAAGGACGGCGATACAAAGTCGCCGCGCTCAGGAATAGAAGAATGATAATTTTTTTTTTAAAAAAAAGGGAAAAGAAAAGAAGACCTCCCTCCCCCCCCTCAATTTTGTGTGTGTGTGTGTGTGTGTGTGTGTGTCTTAAATTCTGGATCCTGCGTTTAAAGCAGGGTCGTTCCACGGCATGTGGTAGAAAGCAGAGAAGACGCCGAAGCAGGGATCATGATATCCGGATGGAGGAGAGTTATGCCCACGAAAATCTCGCTGCTCTCTTCGGCCACCTGACCTTCCCACCCAGCCATGTCAAGTCTCCCTCTGAAATTTCACAGGTGAATATACTTTTGTTTCTTTCTCTCTGTCTGCCAACCAACAGCCAAGGAGACCTTGGGAAAGAGACCAAGACCGTGTGGGGAGGAGGCTACTGCTGGGCCCCCTCCCCCTCTCAATCCACACAAGCTAGGAGGCCAGGAGAATCATAAGGAAGAAAGCCACCACCAGGGCTAAAGGCAAATGTTCCCACTTCGGACTCGTCCCGCTGATGCTCTTCTCCAGTTTCGGCATCTCGGGGTTAAAATGATCTGTATTTGGGGGAAGGGAGAGAAAGAGAAAGGGAGAGAGGATTAAAAAGTGGTAGGGAGGACAAATCAGATGTGGAAGCGTAGGGTGTGCCCTCTTCCCCCAGTCAATCCTGCTCAAAACGCTGTTTCTCGACGCCGTGCAGCACAGGACAAGCGATCGCGACGAGGGTGCACCAACCCTCGAGCGGAATGGGGATGGACAGACAACTCACCACGGCCAAATCATGGCGGAACAACATGAGACAATTCAACAAATACAAAAGTTAAGATGAATTTCGACCGAACCGTGGCCAATAACAATAAGAATGAAAGAAAGTCAATCCAGAAGGATTTCGACCAAAAACGTGGTCGCCGATAATCACTGATTGAAACGATTAAGAGAAATTGCGGGGTTACTCCAACACCGGAGTTTTTTTAAGAAGAGGTTGGACAACCATTGGTCTGAAACTATGCAGGGTCCCCTGCTGGCACAGGGGGTCAGACTAGAAGACCTCCAAGGTCCCTTCCAACTCTGTTATTCTGTTAAAACAGCGTTGAATTGTCTTGCGGCGAGTGGCTGCGGCGAGTCGTCCTAGACCTGAGAGCCTCCAACAAAATTTGGGAGATTCCTCAACCTCTTCCAGCAAGAGACCCAATTTGCAGAGAGGCAGGATGCTATGTTTTGGAGGGGAGGGGTGGTCCCAGCCCCTCCACCCCACTTTCCCGGGGAAAGGTATGTGGACACTCACCCAGATCCTCAATCTTCACTTCGGGCCCTATAGTGAATGGCGGAAGAGTTGGTACCGCTCTGTCCCCAGAAAACGACGCTGTGGGCAGGAGAGGGGGGAAGGCATTACTTCCAGGGGTGGTGGGATACGAGAAGAACCCCTCCCCGGCAAGGTTTTGGTTGCCCTCCTGTCCCCAAGGCCCCGAATACAGACTCCTGCAAATGGGCAGGATAGGCGATGTAAATTTTGCATCCGAAACTTAAGGAGTAAGTTTTCCGCAAAGATTAAATTATTTTTCCCAGGCGGGTATAGAGGATCAGAGGGGCCGCCTTGTAATCATGGAGGGGGGGAGGAGAAAAGAAATCTCAGCCCTTCATGAGGACTAGCGGCTTGGTTTGGGAAAGGACCCAATTTCTCAAGGGAGGTGCGAATTCCGTAGTACAGATCTTGAACGTTTTCGGTACGAGAGGGGGTGGGTGGGGGGAAATGGAGACAGGAAGCGGTCACTCACGGGAACGGCAGCAGACGAAGACTTTCATTCGCAGGCAGGACCGGCGGTGATTGTGCGTCGGAGTGGCTGGAAAACAACAACAGGCAAGGACGGAATTGGTGTCGGCCATCTCTGACCTGTTTCACCCTATCCTGGCTTGGCAGGAAGAAGATTTAATCCCCAGGTCAGCTGAGAGATTCTTGTTAGGGTGGGGTGGGGTGCGGTGGGGGAACCAGGCAGGTAAAATGAGGTGGGATGGATCAGTGGGATGAGCAAATTTGGGAGAACCTCATCTTCTTTAAGCCTCAGTCTTTTGAACAATGAGGACTAGAATCCTTTCTTTCTTCCTTTCTTCCTTTCTTCCTTTCTTCCTTTCTTCCTTTCTTTCTTTCTTTCTTTCTTCCTTCCTTCCTTCCTTCTCTTCTTCCTTCCTTCCTTCTTCCCTCCCTCTCCTTCTTTCTTCTCTCTTCTTCTTTCCTTCCCTTCTCTACTTCCTTCCTCCCTTTCCTCGGTGCCTTCTTTCCTCCCTCCTTCTCCACTCACTCCAACTCCCTTCCTTCTCTTCTTCCTTCCTTCCCTCCCTTCTTCCTTCCTCCCTTTCCTCAGTTCCTCCCTTCCCTCCTTCCCTCAGTCTCTCCCTCTCTCCTTCTCCACCCACTCCCACTCCCATCCTCCCCCAGCCCACACCTTCTCCCCACCCACACCTCGACTTAACACACTGGATACCTCCCAAATATTCCCCATCCAGTCGGCCCCCTCCTCCTCCCCCTCTCCCCCGCATTTTATTTTTATTTCCTCCTCTGGATGTCTTGTGAGCCATTAGCAAATTGATCCGGAGCGGGTTTTCCTTGCCGAGAGCCGGAGAAGCAAATGGGGGGGGGGGGGGGGGGGGGAAGAAGGGGGGGGGGGGGTACTCCGATCTTGAGTAAAATGTTTAATCTCACAGCTTGATCGGAACGTAATTACGGAGAGAAAAAGAAAATCGAATCGCAGCTGCTTTCGGCAATAGCACTCAGCTGCAAATGGAGGAGGGGGCTTCTTTGCCTTCCAGCTTCGATTTTTAAACCAGAGATTTGAAATCTCGGGGTGGGAGGGCGGGGGAGGGGAAGAGTCCCCCCCCCCAAAAAAGAGCAGAAAATCAGCGGGGATTTTTGGAATTTTTGAGGGGAAGGCACGTTGTCTCTCTTTTTTTTTTTTTTGGATTCAAATAAGGCCCTAAGCCTCGTAGGTCCATGATGGCGAATGTGTGGCATGCGGAGCCATATCTGTGGGCACATGAGTGTTGTCCTAGGTCAGTTCCAGCGTTCATGGGTGCACCAGCCAGCTGATTTTTCATGCTTTCCGGGCCCACCGGAAGTTGGGAGATGGGCTGTCTCGCCTCCGGGAGGGTGAGGAAGGCCGTTTTTGCCCTCCCCAGGCTCCAGAGGCTGGGAGGGCGAAAAACGAGTTCACCAGGCCCACCGCTAACCTTTATGCCATCGCATGCATGTGGGGGTGGGGTGGGGCACGGGGGTCATTGAATTATGGGTTTGGGCACACGCCCCCGCGACCCCCGCAGCACGACCCTCACTTTTTGACCCTCACTTTTTGGCACGCGACGGCAAAAAGGTTAGCCATCACTGCCATAGGTGGTTCCTTCAGTTTTCGTGCCCCTGGGTTGTGTGATCCCTGATTGACAGCTGATTCGACAACACAGGCAAGTCCTCAACTTCCGACCGTCCGTTCGGTGACCGTCCGAAAGGGACGACGGCACCGAAAAAGGGCCATTTTTTTCACACTTGTGACCGTTGCAATCCCTATGGTTAACGTGAGCAAAATTCGGACGCTTGGCAAACGGACTTGTATTTATGACGGTCGCAGTGTCCCCAGTGTGTGTGTGTGGACATGCCAAGTCCAATGGGGAAGCCAGATTCACTTCACAACCGTGCGACTCACTTAACGGCAGACTTTCCCTTAACCACCGCAGCAAGGAAGGTCGCAAAAATGGCGCAAAACTCTTAGCAACTTGGGGATCGGTTGTGGCCGTAAGTCGAGGACCGCCTGTATGTCATTCAAAAATCCACGGTTAGGCGCGAGGTGGGCAGCCTGACCTACCTCGCAGGGCTGTGGGGAAGAGAAAGGAGAGATTGGCAACAGCGCTGAATTTTGCCACTGCTTTGAAAGCGGATTTTTTGGGATGCCATCTGCAGGCAGACCTCAACTTACAACCACCGCTGGGAGCAGAATTTCTGTTCCTAAGCGAGTCAGTGGTTCAGGCCTGTTTTTACGACCTTCCTTGCTGTGGTTGTTAAGCGAATCATTGCGGTTGTTAAATGAAGCCATCCATCTGGACCCCAAAAGGTGGGAGGCAGGACTCTCGGGTCCCTTAAAAAGTCACACACCCACACCCCAATTGCAAATGTTTTTGTGAGAGGAGGAAGAAATAAAATTCACTTTATGACGAATCCGTATGGCCAAAGGTTGAGGCCTGGAGGAAAGCTAGGCCGCAGAGGCCTAAAAGATAGCTTGGTTGAGGGCTCCCCCTGGTGGACAAAAGCCATATTCTCCTGCTTAGCTGAGCCACTAAACTGCAAAAGAACTTAATCCCAGTTTATGCAATCAATTGCATTTTGAAGGTTTGCACCACACATCGACGAGCCGCAGGTTGCACATCCAAGCCTAAATGGAGTCAATTATGGGTAGTCCTCGGCCTACGACCACAACTGGGAACTGGGTCCGTCGCTAAGCGAATCCGGCTTCCTCCATGGACTTTGCTTGTCGGAACCCGACTGGGAAGGCTGATCACATGACCCTAAGACCTTACAACTGTTGCAAACATATCCGGTTACCCAGGGCTCTAATTTTGATCACATGAACATGGGGATGCTCCCATGGTCGTAAGTCCGAGGATATGTCACTTTTTTCAGCACTGTTGAGACTTCAAACGGTCATTAAATGAATGGACATAAATTGAGGACTACCAGTAGTCCGCGAGGGAGTGGGTTGTCTGAACTCGGCCTACAGGAAGTCCCTTATCCTGAGATAGACCATCATTCTATGGTCTAACAAACTGTGATATACAAGTTTGGCATTGCCCTGTGGTCTCAGGGCAAAACCCTTTTAATCTGGTGTTCGATTTCCCCCATTGGGGATGCTCAAAACGGACATGTCTCCCAGTACATCATTCCTACTTAACTTGTGTCTGGAATGACACGGCCCGAATTGGGGATGTAACGTGCATGACCGATAAACCATGATATTTTGCATGAATTTATCAAGGATGCTGAGCCTGTCAGCTGGAAAGCTAATAGCCTAGGTTTGAGACCCGGGTGCTGCATGAAGCAGAGAGCTCCCATTCCTTGCCTCAGCTCCTGCGCACCTAGCAGTCCGAAAGCATACAAATGCGAGCAGATAAATAGGTACCACTTTGATGGGAAAATAGGTGTATTCTGTGTGCTTTTGGCGTATAGCCATGCTGGCCGCATGACCGTGAAAAATGTCTTCGGACAATGATGGCTTCCTCAGCCCTCTAGAGCCGGACACGACTGGACAAGGGGAGGTGGGACTCCAAACCGAGCCAACTTCCTTCCTGGCCTAGCATTTGGCCATCAATGGAGCCGCCGTGGCACAGTGGTTAGAATGCAGTAGTGCAGGCTATTTCTGCCGATTGCCGGCTGCCTTCAATTTGGCAGTTCGAATATCACCAGGTTCAAGGTTGACTCAGCCTTCCATCCTTCCGAGGTCGGTTAAACGAGGACCCAGATTGTTGGGGGCAAGAGGCTGACACTCTAAACTACTTAGAGAGGGCTGTAAAAGCACTGTGAAGCGATATATATCTAAGTGCTATTGCTATTCCTTCCTTCCTTCCTTCCTTCCTTCCTTCCTTCCTTCCTTCCTTCCTTCCTTCCTTTCTTCCTTCCTTCCCTCCCTCCCTCCCTCCCTCCTTCCCTCTCTTTCCTTCCTTCCCTTTCCTTCCTGTTAGAATTCAGTATTGCAGGCTGATTCTGCTCACAAGTCTAAGTCCTATTGCTAAATGCTTATCAGTTACTTATAAGTTTTTGGATTTGCAACCCAAAGGAAAAACACATCCCACCGATGAAACGTTAGGGCAAAGGAGAAGAAAGACGGCCGACTCACAGATGTAGTAATATTCGTTGCCAGCGTGGAACTCATAACCCAGCGAGAAGGCACTGTAACGCTGGAACTTCTCCGAGAACTTGATGGGGCTGTGTGGGGCGCGAGGCCGGTTGCATTCCCAGCGTTTGAAGCCGTGGCTGATGTCGCACGTCTGGTACCCCTCCAGGCTCACCATGTAGAGGATGTACTGTTCCATGCGCCCCTCGGGCACCGAGGTGTTGTAATGGGGGCAGTAGATGTCCAGGTAGTCGTTGACATTCACCTGGACCGTGTAACCTTCTCGCCGTAAGCTGGAGGAGGAAGAGAAGAGGAGGAGGTTAGCTTGGGAAGAGCCGGGAGGAGTTAGGCTGAGGAAGGAGCCTCCCACGAGGAGATTTTCAAACTGGGGTATCTGTGCATGTACAGAAGGTTTTCTCTGGAAAGAGAGATTGCAAGGGGACAAAAATCAGGGATATAAGAGAGGGGAGGGAAGAAGGAAGGAAGGACAAGGAGGAGGAGTGGGTGAAAAGAAGAAGGAAGGAAAGGAAGAAAGGAGAAGGGAAGCTATGGATGGATGGATGGAAGGAAGGAAGGAAGGGAAAGGGAAGAGTTGATAAAGAGGAGGAACGGGTGAGAAGAAAGAAGGAAAGAAAGAGGAGGAAGAGATGAAGGAGGAGGAAAGGAAAGACAAGGGAAGGGAAGGAAAGGGAAAAAGGAGAGGAAAGGAAAGGAGGAAGAAGGAAAGGAAAGGAGGAAGGGAAGAGAAGGAAAGGAAAGAGAAGGAAAGGAAAGAGAAGGCAAGGAAAGGTGAAGAGGAGTGGGTGAAAAGGAAGGAAGGAAAGAAAGAAAGAAAGAGAAGAGGAGGATGGAAGGGAGGAAGGAAAGAAAGAAGGAAGGGGAAGGGAAGAGTTATAAAGAGGAGTGGTTGAAGGGAAGGGAAGGGAAGGGAAGGGAAGGGAAGGGAAGGGAAGGGAAGGGAAGGGAAGGAAGGAAGGAAGGAAGGAAGGAAGGAAGGAAGGAAGGAAGGA
>WNWU01000164.1:143561-153961 GCA_012654045.1 Ptyas mucosa | reverse complement strand
AAAGGGAGGGAGGAAAGAAGGAAGGAAGGAAGACTAAAGGGGGAAGGAAGGATAAGAGAGAAAGAAGAAGGAAGGAAAGAATGAGAGGAAGGACAGAATGAAGGGAAGGAGGGAAGGTATAAGAAGGGAGGAAAGAAGGAAGGAAAATTGGAGGGGGAAGGAAGGATAAGAGAGAAAGAAGGAAGGAAGGACAGAATGGGAGGAAGGAGAGAAGGTAAGAAAGAAGGGAGGGAGGAAAGCAGGAAGGAGACGGAGAGGGGAAGGAAGGAAGGAATTAATTTTAAAAATGCTCACTGCTGCACTACAATATTTTAATTTGGTCCCAGCCAGAGAGCAGCCCCCGAAAGTGTCATGTGTCACAACACAACCCCTGGCTTGTGAGAAGCCGCCAACCTACGTTGGATCGTAACAGCAGAGCCGTGTGTGTGTGTGTGTGTGTGTGTGTGTGCGTCTATAGAGGCCACTTTTTTTTAAAAAAAAACTTAAATTAAAAATAAAACCAGGAATGGGGGTTAGCCCCTTTTTTTCCTAACTAATAACATTTTTTTTAAAAAAGCGCTTTGCCAACGGGTTCTGGGTTTTCCCAGGCCTGGCCAGCTTTGCAAACGGAGAGAGAGAAGGGGGAGGGAAGAGAAGAAGGAGAAAGGGAAGGCGGAGAAGAGAAGGCAGCCTTTAACAGGATTAAGAAAGCTGCGGGGAAAAGCCCCTTTAATCTCTAACCTAGGGTTAATCTGGATTAAGTCGAAACCTCCCCTCCTTCCCCACCCTCTTTGCTGATTCAGATCCGAGGCCGATGCTCATTTTGTGACGGGTGTCCGATCCAGTCCTCCCCCCCCCCAAAAAAAATTGGGGAGGGGGAGGATGTTCCCCGCTGTTCAAGGGACAAGTCCTTGAACCCCTTTAGAGTTGAATCTCTAATCCCTCTTGAAACAGGAGGAGGAAAAGAGGAAGGGGCATTTCGCCAGCGTCAGATTTTCTCCCGATCAAATTACGGGGTCTCCTCTTGTTCGGAGACTCCTGATAAACCCCGGTTTTTAGGAATGCTGGCCGTGGGTTAGTTTCTCTCTCCTGCAAGGTGGCCTCGCACAAGACGCCATCGGCTGGCCTCTCTCGTGCAAGACGCCATTGGTGAGCTCTCTCTGGCACAAGCCGCCATTGGTGAGCTCTCTCTGGCACAAGCCGCCATTGGTGAGCTCTCTCTGGCACAAGCTGCCATCCTGCAAGCCACAAGAGAGGCTGGCCTCTCTTGTGCAAGCCACGATTGGAGCGTTTCTTCGGCACAAGCGGCCGTCCTACAAACCAACATCCTACAAACCAACATCCTACTGTTAAGACTCTACTGTTCCGACAGGCGGGGGTTATCTAATTGAATGATTTTAAATCGGGTTTTAACTTTGGGTTTTAAATTTCGGCCAAAACTATTTAATGAATTTGAATGAATTTTAACTTTGATACTGTTTTAATTGGCTGTACACCACCCCGAGTCCTTCGGGAGGAAGGCGGTATATAAATAAAATTATTAAGAAATTATTATTATTCAGAAAACATCGGCTGGCCTCTCTTGTACGAGCTGCTGTAGAGCAAGCCATCATCCCGACCTCTCCTACGCAAGCTGCCATAGTGCAAGCCACCATCGAACGAACTCTCCAGTGCAAAGCCACCTTCGTGCAAGCCCCATCAGCCGCCTTTCCTCGTGCAAGCCGCCATCAACTTGGCTTCTTCCGTGCAAAATGCACTTTCCCACACAAGCGGCCCTCGTGCAAACCACCATCGGCCGGCCTTTCCCGTTCTACAAGCCATCATCCGCCGGCCTCTGCCGTGCAAGCCGCCAGGGTGCAAGCCGCCATCGGCTGCGCCTCTCCCATGCAAACCACAATCATATAAGCCTCCATCGTGTTATTGGCTGCCTTCTCTTGCGCAAGCCACCATTGGTGAATTCTACCCGTCGTGCAAGCCACCATCGGTTAGCGTCCTCCTGCAGAAACCAGGGTGGCTGAGTTTCGCACCCCAAACCCAAGGCGATCCTGCGGTTTAGTGAAGTCACAGGTGTGAACTCACAACTTGAGCGTCTCCGATGGTAGCGATGCTAAGGAATTAATTAATCTAGGTTTGTTTTATTGAAAGATTTCTGTCCCCAGCCCTCTCCCCTCCCCTCCCAGGGGTTACCAGAGGCGCATGCACAAAATCCATTAGTCCTTGCCCTGGAGATGGGTTGTCTGAATGGCACAATGTTAGAGGAAAAGAGGGAAGGGAGGGCAGAGAAAGAAAGAAAGATTCAAAAAGCACCTGGGATCAACCATTTTTGAGGGCAAAAGGACAGAACGTAAACCAACGAGAAGAATGGAAACCTGAAGACTTTTGGCCCATGAACAGAAGCAAAACAGAAACTTGGCTTCGAGTTTGTTTTTCTTTCTTTTTTTCCCCCCTATTTCTGATTACTTTGGGCTAAGCAGCCAGGACACCTCACAGTTTCCCCCAAAGGGGATTAAAAAACAAAACAACAGCATGCGGTGGTTGGGGATGATGGGAGCTGTAATAACCCAAGATATGGGAGAAGGGGAAGGGGAAGCAGAAGAGGGAAGGAAGAAGAGGGAGAAGGGGAGGGAGTAAGTGGGTGAAGAAGGGAAGGAAAGGGAAAGGATGAAAGGAAAGGGAAGGGAAGATGGAAAGAAAGGAAAGGATGAAAGGAAAGATGGAAAGAAAGGAAAGAAAAGGAGAGAAAGGAAAGAAGGGAAAGAGGAAAGGAAGAAGAGAGAGAAGGGAAGGGAAAGAATGAAAGGGAGGAAAAAGGTGGAAGGAAAGAAAAGGGAAGGGAAATGGATGAAGAAGGGAAGGGGAGTGGAGGGAAGGGAAGGAATGGAAAGGAAATATAGAAAGAAAGGAAAGAAAAGAAAAGGAGAGAAAGGAAAGGAAAGGAGGGAAAGAAGAAAGGGAGAAGAGGGAGAAGGGAAGGGAGTAAGTGGATGAAGAAGGGAAGGGAAAGGATGAAAGGAAAGGAAATATGGAAAGAAAGGAAAGAAAAGAAAAGAAAAGGAGAGAAAGGAAAGGAGGGAAAGAGGAAAGGAAGAAGAGAGAAGGTAAGGGAGTAAATGGATGAAGGGAAGGGAAGGGAAAGGATGAAAGGGAGGAAGAAGGTGGAAGGAAAGGAACGGGAGGGAAGGGAAGGTAAATGGATGAAAGGAAAGATGGAAAGAAAGGAAAGGAAGGAAAGGAAAATGGATGAAGAAAAGAAGGGAAGGAAAGGAAAGGAAGGAGAAAGACGGATGGAAGGAAAAAGGATGGAAGGAAGGAAAAAAGGGAAGGAAAAAGGAAAGGAGGAAAAGAAAGTTGGGTAAGAAAGACCAGAGAAAGAAAAGAAAGAAAGAAAGAAAGAAAAGATGAAACAAAGGAAAGGGCTTCCTTGCAGCCTATCAGGAGGGAAAGCCAGACCTGTTGAATGTCCACCCTCCAGGACCTGGTCTTGCGTGCGTTTGTGTGTTTGTGTGGGTGTTAAGCAGGGCACCAGGTCAGCTGCGTCCCCTTTGAAGCCTCTCTGGCACCTGGTTGTTGTCAGCAACAGCAGCTCCGCAGAAGCGTTAGGCCAAGATCCAACAGGTAAAGCATCTGTTTAATCACCTGAGGATGCTGTGGGATTCAGTCCCAGAGGAAGGGAAGGGGGAGAGAAGAGACCGCGTCCAGAGTCCCCCCCCCCTTCTTTCCTCCCTCCCCACTGGTGCTGGCAGAGAGGTTTTTGAGCAAACCACGAAGGGGGCAGAGCAGGTCAGAAAAGGACAGGGTGGCAGCCCGCCAACAAGCCAGGATGCAGAAAAAGAGAAAACAACATTTGCAAACAAGGATCCCCAAGGGGGGAAAACTTCGCTGGATCAGGTAGCCAGCTGGCGCGGCAGGGTTTAAATGGCAGATTCAGACAACCTTTAAGCCCAGGCTTAATCCTGGTTCAAACAGACCCTGGATAGGTCAAATCCTGCAGAAACCGGGCCAAACAGTCCCTAAACCTGGTTAACTCCTTGCAGCTTCCTCATTTCCTTTTGATACTTGTGATCCAGGAGTCACAAGTTCGGGGGGAAATGCGTGTTTGGTCAAATACCGGTAGTCCTCGACTTACGACAGTTTGTTTAGTGTCCGTTCGAAGGTACAATGGCGCTGGAGGGGGGAGGAAAAGGGAACTTAGGACTGTGTTTCCTTCTTTTATTTATTTATTTATATTAAATTTATAGACCGCCCTTCTCCCTGAGGACTCAGGGCGGTGTACAGCCGGAATTAAAAAATTCTTATGACCGTTGCAGCCTCCCTCTGTGTGGTCCCGCGATCAAAATCCGGACCGCTGGGCGACCGACTCGTACTTATGACGGTTTCGCAGCGTCCCGGGGAGGGGGGGGTTGTGTCTGACGAGCCAAGTCAGTGGGTTCGCTTAACGACGGTGTGACTAAGTAAGCAAGCCACGGCAGAGAACGGCAGAAAGGGAAGTCGTAAAAATGGGGCACAAAGCTCACTTAAATGTCTCGCTTAGCGACGGAAATGTTGAGCTCGGTGGCGGTCGTAAATCCAGGATTAGCGGAAATGGCGGGCGGGTGGGTGGGTGGGGGAAAGATGGGTTAGGGGGTCAAGTGATGCTGAGACCCCTTGCGGGAAATGAGTCTGGGGGAGCCTCTTCTCTGGGCGAGGGGGACACAAGTGGGTGGGGCTGCAAGAAACGGGGTGGGGCTAGGCTGTTGGGAGGGGCTGTCCCTCCTTTTAGGAGCATCTTCGGGGGGGGACAGAAAATAGCCCCCAAAATAGGTGGGGGGGGGGAAGTGTGTGATTTTGGAAGTGTAAATTGGAGGATGCAGCCAAAGCAGATTTATAATCTTAGGCTCGAAAATTCTCTATCCATCTCCAGAAATATATTTAATGCCGGAGCTGGGAAATATTGCCTGGTCTCCCAAACTGCAGCAGAATCCGGCAAATCTGATTTATAAACCAATTCCAGATATTGAATTGAAGGCGGGAGCGTGGCTGAAAGGAGACGCCAAAGACGCGGCGGCCGTCTTAAACCGAGGTCCTGCCCAGTCACCATTCCCAAGAGAGAGAGAGAGAGAAAGACAGAGAGAGGGGAGGGGGGGAGAGAGAAAGAGAGAGAGAAAGGAAGAGAGAGAGAGAGAAAGAAAAAGAGAAAAGAGAGAGGGGGAGAGAGAGAGAGAGAGAGAGAAGGAAAGACAGAGAAAAAGCAGAGAAAGAAACAGAGAGAGAACGAGAGAAAAAGACAAAGATGGAGAGAAAGAAACAGAGAAAGAAAAAAGAAAGAGGAAGGGAGAGAAAGAGAGAGAGAGAAAGACAAACAGAGAGAGGGGGAGGGAAAGAGAGGGAGACAGAGAAAAGAGAGAGAGAGAGAAAGAAAAAAGAGAAAGGAAGGAAGGAAGGAAGGAAGAGGGGGGGAGAGAGAGGGGGAAGAGAGAAACAGAGAAAGAAAAAGAGAAAGAGGGGGAGGGAGAGAGAGAGAAAGAGAAACAAAAGGAAAGAGAAAAAGGAAAGAAACAGAGAGAAAGAGAGAAAAAGACAGAGAAAAAAGAGATAGAGAAACAGAAAAAAGAGGAAGGAAGGAAGGAAGAGGGGGAGAGAGAGATAGTCAAGAGAGAGAGAGAGGGAGGGAAAGAGGGAGAGAGAGTGAGAAAGACAGAGAAAAAAGAGAGGAAGAGAAACAGAAAGAAAAAGAAAATGAGAAAGAAAGAGAAAGAGATAGAAAGAGAGATAGAAGGACAGAGAAAGGGGGAGAGAGAGCGAGCAAGAGGAAGTAAGAAAAAGAGAAAGACAGAGAGAGAGAGAGAGAGAGAGAGAGAGGGAGGGGACAAGATTTGGCGAAAGGGCAGCGAGGTTAATAGGATTTTGCTTAATTTTAAAGGCGATTAAGATAGTAAGAAAAAGACCCTCTCCTCCATGGAGGGGCTGCGTGTGACACACACACACACACACACACACGTATACACCTCCTCCTCCGCAGAAATTGAATTTGGGGAGGGGGTCCTTTGGTTCTCAAAAGAGCAGCCAAAATATCTCTCCTTAGATGGACCAGGTTTTAGAAGCGCAAGGATGCTATTCCACCTCCCCCATTCTCCTCCGATGCATGCAGATATTTATACGCAGATAAACACACACATACACACAATAAGTGTGTTCCTGTGTGAGCTTTAATTTGCCATCCACACGTGCCATTCCCTCCTCACCCCCACCCCCGAAAGCAGCCCGCCAGTAAAACTCGGCGTCGCAATAATACCTCTCTTAATAACAGCGAAAGAAAGAATGAAAATCACCGTTCAAAATTGCCTTTTTTGATTTCTCCGGGCCTTTCCTCTCCCCCCCCCCCCCACCCCCCGCCATCCCTAAATTAAAGAGCTTGTGTCTTATTTTTATTTTATTTTAATTTATTTTTTTTTGCTTTTTTGCATTATGGCTCTTTTTTGTTTTGTTTTTTGCCTTCCCTGCTTTGCAAATTTCCTCGAAAATTGGTTTTTTTCGGAGTGGAAAGCGAGGAGAGGAAGGAGAGGAGGAGGAGGAGGTGGCGGAGGGAATAAAAACGAAAATAAAAAACTGTTCTTTTTTGTAATGTTTCCTAACGGCTTTCGTGCCCAAAACTCCGGAGTAGAATCGACTTTTTCCCGATGTGAAAAAGAGGGATGGTGGTGTCTTTTTTTCAACTTGTAGAAAAGGCAGATTTTTTGGGGGGGGGGGGGAATAGAAAGGGGGAGGAAAGAGAGATCCCCTTCCAAGTTTTTTTTTTTTTGATAATAGCTTGTCATATCAGGAAAGGAGAAAACAATTTTTTTCCCCCTTCTTATCACGTGCCCCTTTTGAATGTCAGGATCGGCTCATCGGTTCTGAATCATTCTGGAAATAACAGCTCGTCCTAAAGGAAGGGTGTTTTGGGGGGAAAGAAAGAAAGAAAGAAAAAAGAAAAAAGAAAAAAGAAAGGAAGGAAGGAAGGAAGAAAGAAAGAAAGAAAGAAAGAAGGAAAGAAGGAAAGAAAGAAAGAAAGAAAGAAAGAAAGAAAGAAAGAAAGAAAGAAAGAAAGAAAGAAAGAAAAATAGAAATAATTTGGCACGGCAAGGCTTCCATCTGAGGCAGGAGAGACAGGATGGTCCCAGAAGGGCCGCTCTGTCCATGCTCAGGAGCTTGGCTTCCCCAGTTCGAGGCGCAGGCACGCCCTGCAACGGCGGGCGGGGGAAATCAACCTGATAACGCGAGAATTTTTGCCAAAACCGGTTCGACGAGGATGGCACAGCAGGGTTGATCCCGTGGGTTGTGGGTTCACTTCCTGGTGAGGTGGCAACTCGGGTTTTTGATCGGCTGATGTTCTAAAAAGCCTCAGTTTATCCTGCTTTGACAACAACTTTTTCCTCAAAATGAAAAGCTCGGGAGTCCTGGGCTTACCGTGGTTCGCTTAGAGACGTTCCCAAGTTACGACGGCGTTGGGAAAAAAAGCTTATTCTGTATAAAAACGAGTTGTTCCCAATTTAGCAAAAGTATTATTAAAGGTAAAGGTTCCCCTCGCACATATGTGCTAGTTGTTCCTGACTCTAGGGGG
This sequence comes from Ptyas mucosa, assembly GCA_012654045.1. NCBI lineage: Eukaryota > Metazoa > Chordata > Lepidosauria > Squamata > Colubridae > Ptyas > Ptyas mucosa. The sequence continues at coordinate 146,403 of WNWU01000164.1, read as the reverse complement.
CGCTGCTCCTCTCCGTTTCAAAGCCGAAGAGCCAGCGCTGTCCGAAGACGTCTCCGGGGTCATGTGGCCAGCATGACTCAATGCCAAAGGCGCATGGAACGCTGTTCCCTTCCCACCAAAGGTGGTCCCTATTTTTCTACTTGCATTTTTTTACCTGCTTTCGAACTGCTAGGTTGGCAGAAGCTGGGACAAGTCACGGGAGCTCCCCCCCTTTACGCAGCGCTAGGGATTCGAACCGCTGAACTGCCGACCTTTCGATCGACAAGCTCAGTGTCTTAGCCACTGACAGCCCGGCTGTTCCTGGAAACCCGAGTTTAGTCCTTGACTTACTGCCACGCATTTAGCGACTGTTCGAAGCTACGATGGCACTGGAAAAAGTGACTTATGACCGGTCTTCACATTACGACCGTCGTAGCATCGCATGATCAAAATTCGGGCGTTTTGGCCACTGGTACATATTTGGGGACAGTTGTAGCATTCTGGGTCATGCGACTGGCATTCGCCAACGTTCTCAGTCGGCTTTCCAACAAGCCGAGTCGAGGGGAGAACGCTTTAACGACCGCCGTGGGATCCGCTTAACAACCGTGGGTGGGGGAAAAAAAGAACGGGGGTGCGACTCGCTTAACGCCTGCCTCGCTTGGCGAGAGATTCCCGTCCCCATTTACCGTCGTTAAGTCGACAAAGGAAATGCCAGCGTACTTTTTCCCGTGCAGAACTGGTGGGAAGTTTAAAAGGGAAAGGAATTGAGGCGGTTGATCTCTTGAGAAGATCCCCCCCCTCTCCGGAGCTGCAGAAGGAGATCCTAAGATCCCTTCCCTGCTTCCTAAGATGCATCTGGGTGGCTCCAGAATTCATCAGCACACAAGTCACATCTGCCCTTGTCCAGAGGAAATACACTCAACCCTGCACGTTGCGAGTACATACTTACTAAAATCAGGAAGGTTGTGCGTCTCTGAGAATTTGGGGGCACCAAGGGCCGGGCCCAGAGATCACCTCCTCCCCTGCAAATTTAGGGGAGCGGATTCAAACCTGGAGAATTTCCAGGGATGCCTGGAAAACGCGATTCGGGATGAAACAGACGGTACCCCAAAGGCAGTTTCGCCCCAGTTCCTAAAAAAAAGAGATTTTATTTACGGTACCGGCGTGGAAAAGGGCCAGATCTGATTCGGATGGCGGATCTAATACGGGAAAGGATTCCAGGGTGGTGGAAAAGAAATGGAAGGATCCACCGGGCTCCCCTCCAAAAGATGGACTTTTATACCTGGTGTCCCACGTGGGCTTGGGAGAAACGTGGCCGACGGAAGGAACGCAGGCGTGACATGAGGACCGGCCCAGTCTACAGGGGGACGTTGGTGAAGATACACGCATGTGTGCCGCATGAACCGTGCAAGATTCGGGGCACAAATCGGAGAGCTGGGTTCAAGGAAGCCATTCCAGGCCCCTGGGAAGAAAACAGGGGGGACCCCTCCAAAAGATGGAGGCTCGTGAACGGGCAGAGCCCTGGGAAAGATCCTCAGTCCAATGGGGGCGAGCGGGCACCGTCGTGGCGGAGAACAAAGAACGAGGGCTGTTTGCACAACCGTTTGCAAGCTGGCTGGAAAGGGTTAGTCCACCGTGAATCGGCCGTAAATCACCGATTCCCAAACCGAAGGGAAGGGGTCAGAAGAAAGAAGAGGTCTGGGGGAAAAGGAAGGGGAAAAAAAAATTTTTTTTTTCCGCGCGGAGACACAAAAAAATATTTTGACACCCGAAAGATTTGCGTCTTTCGCAGACGCCGTTCGGAGGGGACGTTTTGCGTCCTGCAGCAGGAGAAAGAAAGGGAGGTCAGCCGAGTTTATAACCCTCCCACCCACCCATTTCAGGATCTGGCCCAGAAAGATCCACTCCACCTTTAAACCCGGCGCCCGGGGAGGCCGCCGGGCTGCAGTGAAGCTGGCTTTGCCGCACTGCTCCACCATAAATATCCACGACGCGCCGGCAACCCAGCTCTGCGGCAGGCGCAACCGTGTTGCTTCCCCGGCGTGCTTCAGCCGGCCGGGAAGGAACCGATGCCATCGGGGTGCCGTAGGGCCAGAGGTGGGATGATGGGACCCCTGGCTAGGATGGTGGGGGGGGGGCGATCCCCACGGAAGAGGAACAGGCCCGAGAGGAGATAGGCGGTGGCGCAGTTGCGGCAAGCTACCGGGGTGCTTTGCAGGGGTGTCTCCCCCAAATGAAGGAAGGGGACTTCTGATCCGGTGGGCCCTCGACATCACGGAGGCGGTCCAGCACACACGGGAAGAGCTTCACCTGAACATTTCCTTAGCAACCGTCCTCGGCAGGCCAAGTTAGCAAGGTTTCGGCCGGCGAGGCGGATGAAAAGAGAACGGAGGAGGAGGAGGAAAAAAATATGGCCCCCGCCTCGCGCTCTCTCCGCCATTGTTCGGTGCCCGCCAAAAGCCCAATTCACAGGCGCAATTTATGGGCGCCGGGCTTCCGCCTCAGGGGACATTCTCAAAGGCAACGGTGTTCCTCAGACTTGCAGAGACCGGAGGGACGCTGAGCGGAGGGCGTGAGAGCCAGACGCGCAAGGACAGACGGACGGGGCCAGGAGAGAGAGAGACAGACACACACACCAGGCCCGGGCTCCTCATGCTGTGTGTGTGTGGGGTGTTTTACAAACGGCGGGTGGACTCGGAGGGTGCCCATTTCGTCGGCTCTCCCTGGCTCCTGCGCACGAGATGGGAAGGAGTTGGCAGCTCCGTGGCAGGTGTGTGGGAAGGACGCCGCCGACAGGGGTGCCCGGTGGCTGGTGCCCACCATTGTGCAGCTTTGAAAAGAGAGGGCAGGCTCTAAACGGTGC
>WNWU01000164.1:136061-141061 GCA_012654045.1 Ptyas mucosa | reverse complement strand
GGGTCTCTCCCACCCACCCCTCGCCAGCGCTTGGAGGGCATCGTTGGGGTAGATAGGGAAAAGGGGAAGGGAACGCGCCTCCAAGCCGGAGCCACGAGTTTCTGCCTCCCCCTCCCCAACTATTCCTCCGTTGCAGAGCAAAGGGCGCGCGTTCACACGACCCGAGCTTCCCCCCCCCCTCTCGAGCCCATCGGTCCCGAGGAAGGGGGTCTTTCCCGGCTTTTCCCGGTCCTCCCGGCGGCCCCAAGGGAAGGAAGGAAGGAAGGAGGGAGGGAAAAAAAGAAAGATTGGAAGGGGGAAGGAAGGAAGATTGGAGAGGGAAGGAAGGAAGGTTATAGGGGGGGAGGGAAGGAAGGAAGATTGGAAGGGGGAAGGAAGGAAGGCAAGAGGGAAGGAAGAAAAAAGAAAGAAAGATTGGAAGGGGGAAGGAAGGAAGATTGGAGAAGGAAGGAAGGTTATAGGGGGAAGGGAAGGAAGGAAGGAGGAAGGAAGGCAAGAGGGAAGGAAGAAAAAGAAAGGAAGATTGGAAGGGGGAAAGAAGGAAGGTTATGGGGAAGGGAAGGAAGGAAGATTGGAAGGGGAAGGAAGGAAGGCAAGAGGGAAGGAAGAAAAAGAAAGGAAGACTGGAAGGGGGAAGGAAGATTGGAGAAGGAAAGAAGGAAGGAAGGAAGGAAGGAAGGAAGGAAGGAAGGAAGGAAGGAAAGGAAAGACTGATGGATTTTGGCAAAGCAAACCCCCTCCCATCCCCGCCGCCCCCGTCCAGCTGCAACACCCCCACCCCACCCCACCCCACAACCCCGATGTTCAGTTCTGGTAGAGGCCACCATGCCTTCCTTGACTTTGGCAGGGAGGGAGGGAGGGAGGGGAGATAGAGCAAGGGAGGGCGGGGGAGGGAAGGGGCGGGGGTCCTCGTCCAGACAGCCGCCAGACGGGGGAGGACTGCCAAGAGCTCGAGCGAGGCAGGCGAGGAGGAATCTCTAGAGAGGGACGGTGGTGGTGTGGGGGGGGGGGGGAGAGGAGACGATGGTGGTGGTGGGGGAAGCCTCCCTCCCTGCAGCGCACAACCCCGGGGTCCTTTAATGCAGGCCCCTTCCCAGACCCCCCCCAAGACCCCCTTCCCAGATCCCTCCCCAGATCTCTCCAAAAGCCCTTCCCAGACCTCTCCCAAGACCCCCTTCCCAGACCCCTCCCCAAACCCCCGCAAGACCCCTTCCCAGATCTCTCCCCCGCCCCCTCCCCCTCTTCCCCCTCCCCCATCCCTTCTCTTATCCTCCCCCTCTCCCAGGCAGCCCTTCCCCAACGTTCGTGGGGAGTGGGGGGGGGGTTGCTACTACTCACTGCGGGTTGGAGCTGTTCCAATGGACCGCGTGCCGGTTGCCGGAGCTGCCGCGGCAGAGGAGAAGAACCAGGAGCTGCAGGAGGAGCAGCAACGGCGGGGGAGACGAGGAGGAAGAGGAGGAGGAAGAAGAAGAAGAGGAGGAGGAGGAAGAGGAGGAAGGCGGCGGGCAGAGGCGAGGCAGCCAAAGCCAGGCCATCCCGCCGGGCTGCTTCCCCGGGCCCCAGCCACCGCGTACCCGGTGCGCAAAAACCGGAGAAGAGAAGAGAAGAGAAAGCCAAGCGACGAGACGAGCCCTTTACGCGGAGCCCGTCGCTCTGCTCGGGTCCGTAGCTGCTGATGCTGCTGCCTCCTCCGCTGAAAGCTTTTCCAGCGCCGCCCCGGCTCCTCCTCGCGCGCCCCCGGGCCCGGGACCGCCCCCTCGTGATCCCGACGCGCGCCCCCGCGGGTTCCCACGGGCTCCCCACGCTGCGCTTTCTTGCCAGCGCCTCTGCGCGCTCAGGGCGCACTTCGCAGGCTTGAGGTAGCTAAGGAGGGGCGGGGACAGAGAGGGAGGAGGGTAGGTGGGAGGGAGGGAGGGGGGGCCTGACCAGGGCCAGAGGCCCCCGCCCCTTTGGCGGGGAGGCCCCCCCCCCTCTAGCCCCTTCCCCTCCCCCCCAATTTCTCTACCAAGGGGGGAAAAAACCCAACAACCAACAACTAAATCTTTCCAGATGTTTTTCATGCTTTCCCCCTTTTCCGTTGGGTTCGGTCCCCCGATATAGATAGTCCTCGGTTTAACGGCCGATAAGGGAGCCCCGCTTGTCTTGGGGCAGAGTGAGGCGTGGGTGGAGTTTTGGGGGGGCCCCCGTTTTGCCACCTCTCTTGCCGCGGTCGGTGAGGGTATCTTGGCTTGCCCCCGTGGACTTGGCTCGTCCGAAGGTCGCAAAAGGGGATCGCGTGCATCAGCCTCTGCGACCGCCGTAAATACGAGTCGGCGGCTGTGGGACTGAATTTGGACCGTGTGAATAAAGTGTGAAAAAACAGTCCTCCCCCCCCCAGGTGCCGTTGTCACTCTGAACGGTCGCTAAACAAAGTGTTTGTAAGTGGAGGACAACCTGTACTCCAGTTATTTGAAGGACTAAGGCATAGCTTTCCATCAACGATACTCTCTTGTAATCCTCGTCGCTTCGTTCTCGCCGCCACCGTTCCCGTTTCTGGGAATAATCCCGAGGAAACGGCCTGCCTTTTGAGCATGGGCAGAGAGCCTGATTAAAAGCACATTTCCACCCATTTTTTAAACAAATCCGGAGGGGAGGAAGAGCAGAGCAAGCCAGCTTCAAACTCCACGTTGGCTGAAAAAGGCAACGGCGAGAGTGCCTCTGAGCCCACGCCGATGCCCTGCCTTCCCACGGGCAGGCCACAAGCCGGATAAAAGCAGGATGCAAGACATGGGATGTGGCATCTCATCCCGGGAAGCAGCCGAGCGTCAGGGCAGGGCCACCCAGCCTCTCTGCATTGAGCCCAGAAGTGCTGAGTTAGGAAACTGGGCGACTGACGCCTGCGTTGTGCCCACCCAGTGGGGAGACTCGCACCGGGCGGGCGGGGGCCTACCGTGCCCGAACACGCCGAGCAGCGGTGGCCGAATTGGACGTGGCGCGCCAGGAATGCAGCCCAAAGCCTCAGGCCTAGGTGGGACCCGTGTCCTGCGCTGGAGAAGCCGGCCTCAGCCAGCTGCACCCTTCCTCCGTGGGGTAGGCCTGCTCTTTTCCCTGTAACGGCCTTCGGGGACTTCGTCGCGTTTGCACGAACGCCGTTCGCCGTTCACCCTCTTTTTCCGTTTATCTATCTATTTATTTTGCACAGGTTTTTTTCAGTTTACTTCCAAAACTGAAAGAAGACATTTATTTTCCAAATCAAAAAAAAGAAAGGCAGTAACCACCGGCAGACACCGTGAATACAAAAAAATTAAAAATGTGTATCCAAAAAAATAAATAAATAAAAAACCCAACACCCACCCCGAATAAACTGATTCACTCTCTTCCCCCCCCCCTCGAATGAACGCTCAGCACACCTTGCACGCAAACTGGGGTTTGGAGATGGGACCCCTTTCCAAAAATAAACCCACCCCCACTCACCCCGACAGCAAATGGACACCCCCTCCCCTCGTCCGATCAAATCGTGGCCCTTTGCTATCCGGACAGCTGCTCGTTCTACCCTCCCAAAACACATCCAGAGTCTACATTTCCCTCCCCCCCCTCAAATTACACCTTTGCAAACCAGGGAAGGTAGCTTTCCCAGAAAATTTCTGGGAAATTTCTGGGAAAGGCAAAACCTGGCCCAGGAAAGACCTTGACGGACGTGTTGTTACAAGGGTGCAGCCTGTATCGACCCGGCTTCTGTAAACACACATGTTGGTTGCACTTATAAAATCCTGTCTTTTTTTTTTTTTTTTACAGGCTTGTTCCAAGCTAGAAAATGTTGACTTTTGTTTTCCTCCGTTCCCTGCCCTACAAGGGGGAACAAACACCGTTTATCGTTCGGTAAATGACAATGGCATGGATTGCGCCAAGCTTGGGTTTTAACCTGAAACAAGCCGAGTTCAAACTAAGCCGCTGTCGATATCTTGGCTAGAGTCTTGGGTAGGCGAGGCCCTGATATGAGAGCAATCAAGGGAAGGAACCTTAAAGGTCGTGTAATCCAGCCTGCCAACGAGCATAGAAAAAGACGATTAACCATCCATGCCTGTTATTCTGTTGTTTTATGAGCAGGGGGTTGGACTAAACGACCTCCAAGGTCCCTCCCACCGCCGTTACTCTGTCCTTCCGAGCAGGGGGTTGGACTAAATGACCTCCCAGGTCCCTCCCAATGGTGATATTCTGCTCTTCTGGAATTAAATCTGCCCGCTTGTTTCGACCGCTGTTTTATTTCCACAACTGTTTGCTTCTTCCTTCTCCTCTCCTCCTCCTCCTCCTCCTCGGAGCTGGCTGCTGTCCGACCCACTGATTCATCCGTCCTCCCTCTACCTAATATGACCCAACCTTGTGCTCTGTCTGAACACACCCCATGCCAACTTCGCCCTTGGACTGTGGCTGCTGGCATCAACTCTCTCGGTTAAATTAACAGCTTATTTCCTTCTTTAAGATTATCATCTTTCCTTGCCGTTGCGCAAGAGAGAAAGTTTTTTTTAAAAAAAAAAAGCGGCTTTTTTTTTAATGTTTAATGTTTATTTTTTTGTTGCTGTGGCCTTGGGTGGAAAGCTTTCCCTTCGGGGAAGAAATGCGGGAGGGGTGGGGGGCAGGTAGGGTCTCCTCCCCGCTTCCCCGGTTTTTTTGGCCGCCTGGAACCCAGGGTCAGCCGAGGCCTTTATGAAGGCAGACAAGAGGCTGATCTCAATTAAAATATTATTATAGGATGGCTTTTATGTCTATCTTGCCTGGCACTGATTAGCAGTCCCCAAACCTCTGGCCAATTATATTGGAGATGCATTTCCTGCTTTCTTTCTTCTGGTCTTTCAGGTCCCTTTCTCTCTCTTTCCTTGTCTATTTTCCTTCCTTCCTTCCTTCCTTCCTTCGTCTATCTTTCTTTTTCTCTTTTCATTCCTTCCTTCCCTGTTTTTGTTCCGTGCTTTCTTTTCCTTCCTTCCTTCCATCCATCCATCCTGTCTGTTTTCCTTCCTTCTTTG
>WNWU01000164.1:93637-116895 GCA_012654045.1 Ptyas mucosa | reverse complement strand
GAAAGAAAGAAAGAAAGAAAGAAAGAAAGAAAGAAAGAAAGAAAGAATACCCCTTTGAACCCAGGATTTGAATGAAAAGGTGGTTTTTTGACTTCTTGCAAATATTTTCAGGGGGTGGTAATCTCTACTCCAACTTTTGCTGCGGTCCTGACCGCCATTTGCTAGCCGATTTTGCAAATTGCCCACCGATTAAAAAGGAAAGCAATTCAGTCCCTGAGCCAAATAAAGAAATAAGTTAATAAAATGGAGAATTTTGTATATTCTATAAGTGGGATCCCCCGCTGGTGATTTGCGAAGGGTTTAAAAACTAATTTGCACCAAGGTTGGTAAAAGAATTAAGCCTTGCTCGTTTTAAAAGAGGTATACAGACTTCAATTCCCAGAATTCCCCGCTTGAGCCCAGCTGGGGGAATTCTGGGAGTTGAAGTCTACCCACTTTTAAAATTTAGCCAAAGGTGGGGAAAACACAGCTTTAGCACCTGCTAATAGCAATTTTGACATGATTTTAAAACACGTGATTTTAAATGTCTGTTTGAATCTACTAAGAAATGCGGGCTGAATATTGTACGAAGCAATAATAAAATGTAAGGAAGTTTTAGAAATGGAAATAAGATTTAGAAATATCAACATGTTTGAACTGTATTGTTAATAGTGAGTCTTTAAGGGAAGAACTGTGAAATGTGCTACGAGGTATTAATTGAATCAAGATTTAAGATGGATTAATAGAAGGGTAATTTGCTTCGATCAAGTTAATATGAGTTAGCTTTCCATAAGATGGGTAAGAGTTGAGATATGTGAGAAGTGTTACGGCAAAAATAGAATATATAAAATTCTGTTAAAGATGAACAAAAAGGTGAACAAATTTTATGACCGGATCAATGCTCCGTTTCGAAAAGATGTATTGAAAGTTTATTTGTGTGTTTAAAAAAATAAATTAATTAAAATTAAAGAAATGCGGGCTCGTATTAAATACGCTTTGGTGAGTCATTTTGCTGATTGTTTATATACCATTTCATTTGTGCAGCTGTTTATTGTTATTGTATTTCACAAACGTATCCATCCATCACAGTCTGTAAATTAAAAGAACAACAACAACAAAAAAAACCTGGTTTTTTTAGCACAGATAATTTAAGAAGCATCTTTGTCAAGAACTCCTTCCTTCTCCTCAATTTTCCCCCCCTTCCTTTCCAATAATTGCAAACGCTTTCAATTCCTTCTTTGCAAACCGAACGCTTTCCCCAAACGCAATGAGATCTTTTAATATATTTTTCCCCCCTCCCTGAATCAGCTCAAATTCCTTACCAGCGAGCCAAGTTTGGTTTTATTTTAAATCGCCGGTTTTACAGAGGGGGAAAAAAAAGAAAGGAAAGAAAACAAAACAAAAGACATTAGCGCTGGGGAAATGTAATTATGTAATGTAATATAACTTAAGTCCTCACCAGAAAGCCTCAGATTCTTCCAATTAACGCAAGGTTTCCAGATGGTTGTAGAAAAAAAATATATGTTTTGTTTTTTTCCGTCGTCGTTCCAACCAAGGATTACGGGAATAATACAGTAGTTCTGAAATTACAACAGTTTGTTTTAGTGACCAAAGTTGCAACGACAACTTATCTTGTTCTTATTCTGTTATTCCGTTTTCACACTTATTGATTGATTGATTGATTGGATTTATATGCTGCCCTTCTCCGGAGACTCAGGGCGGCTTACAATGCGTTAAGCAATAGCCTTCATACTTTTGTATATACCTGCTTAGTAGGGCTTTCGGGGGGCCCCTAAGCGGTGTTCTTTTTTATACAAAGTCCGTTTATTGCCCCCACAATCCGGGTCTTCATTTTACCTACCTCGAAAGGATGGAAGGCTGAGTCAACCTTGAGCCTGGTGAGATTCGAACTCGCAGTAATTGCAGGCAGCTGGCAGCTAAGTGCTACATAACAGCGCTTTAGTCCGCTACACCACCAAGGCTCTTACGACCATTGTCCCTTCCGTCTCTGTTATTCTGTTATTCTGCTTGAGCAGGGGGTTGGACTAGAAGACCTCCAAGGTCCCTTCCATCTGTGTTGTTCTGTTCTTATTCTGTTCTTCCGTGTTTTTTTTTTCACGCTTACGACCGTTGTGGCATCCCCCATGGTCATAAGTGTGAAACGGGCTCCTATTTACGACGGTCGCGGTGTATGGTCTAATGCTTAAAATGCTAAAAAAATAACAACAGTAAAACAGGAGAGAAAAATGTATCCCTGTCTTTTTCTTCTGAACGAGCGTGGAATTTAACAGCCCCGTTTAAGAGGACTGCTTCTTTTGCAAACATCTGTCTCCGTTATTGCTTTTTACAATTTATTTATTTATTTAACTTACCTATCTAATTGTTAGCCCTGGGGTTAAAAATCCTTTGAAGATGCATCAAGGTAGGATGTTCAGAAAAGTAAGGGCCAGTTTTCCCAGGGATATAAAACCAGATTGGGCAGTTTGGGATTGCAAGCAACAGAAGAATTTGGAAGGGGGAAAACGGAATGCATTTTGCAGGATAAAACCAGTACAGTGGATGGGAGAGATTGCAATTCTTATTTTAACCGATCGAGATATTTTTTTCCTCCACCCCTCTAAGCAAATATTGCTGCATAAAACAGGTAATTTTATTAGAATCGTATCAGTTCCTGGGAATAATAAACCCAGCCCGCAAAAATTCAGAAGGGTGTCTTTTGATGTTATCCTTCGGGGGCCTTAAACCAGTGGTGAAATCCAATTTTTTTTTTTTTACTACCGGTTCTGTGGGTGTGGCTTGGTGGGCGTGGCAGTGGAAGGATACTGCAAAATCCCCATTCCCTCCCCGCTCCAGGGGGAGGATACTGCAAAATCTCCATTCCCTCCCCGCTCCAGGGGAAGGATACTGCAAAATCCCCATTCTGACCCCACACCAGGGGAAGGATACTGCAAAATCTCCATTCCCTCCCAACTCCAGGGGCAGGATATTGCAAAATCCCCATTCCCTCCCCACTCCAGGGGAAGGATATTGCAAAATCCCCATTCCCTCCCCACTCCAGGGGAAGGATACTGCAAAATCCCCATTCCCTCCCCACTCCAGGAGAAGGATACTGCAAAATCCCCATTCCCTCCCCACTGCAAAATCCCCATTCCCTCCCCACTCCAGGGGAAGGATACTGCAAAATCCCCATTCCCACCCCACTCTGGGGCCCAGCCAGAGGTGGCATTCGCCGGTCCTCCGAACTACTCAAAATTTCCGCTACCGGTTTTGCAGAACCTGCTGGATTTCACCTCTGCCTTAAACCACAGCATCCTTGGCTGAGTGAATGAAAGAAACCCGGTACAGCTGTGACTGTATTTATTTTAAACCCGGGTTTAGTTGAATTATCCTATTTTCGGGTTTTGCATAGGAGCTGGAATTGTGTGCTAAACTGGCTAAACTTCACGAAAAGCTGCAAAATTAGATGATTTGGGGAGCGGGGAGCAGGGGGGGGAGGGAGGGAGGGAGGCGTTAGGGAAAATGGATTCAAATCAGCATCAGAATTCAACCGATCTCTGCCCCCTTTGAGAGGCAGGGTGGCCGCAGCCACGTTTTCTACAAGCATACCACGGCCTGAAGCCACATTTCCAAACAGGTAGATCCTGAGTTTAATAAGTTCCCTTGACAACCAATTTGCAGTGGGTTTGTGGAGGGGGGGGGGCTGTTTGCAGGTGGGGAAACTCCCGCCACGCTATTCCGTGACAGGAGCATCAAGGCAGTTTTTAGAAAGGGTTTTTGTGTGTGTGTGTGTGAGAGAGAGAGAGAGAGAGAGAAAGAGAGGGAAGAGGTGCTGGAGACAGGGAAAGTGAAATAAGGGACAGAAAGGAAGGAAGGAAGGAAGGGAAAGTGAAGGCGGCAGAGAGAAAGAGGCAGGGGAGGGAAGGAGGGAGGGAGGGAGGAAGGAAAATGGGTGGAAAGGATGAATGGTTGGATGGATGGATGGAAGGAAGGAAGGAAGGAAGGAAGTCCAGTGTTCGTTCGTTCGTTCCTTCCTTCCTTCCATCCATCCCACCTATTTTCCTTCCTTCCTTCCTTCCTTCCTTTCATCCATCCCACCCACTGTCCTTCCTTCTATCCATCCATCCATCCCACCCATTTTTCTTCCTTCCTTCCGTCCATCCCACCCGTCTTCCTTCCTTCTTTCTTTCCTTTCTTCCTTCCTTCTTTCCTTCCTTCCTTCCTTCTTTCCTTCCTTCCTTCCATCCCACCCTTCTTCCTCCCTTCTTTCTTTTCTTCCTTCCTTCCTTCCTTCCTTTCATCCATCCCACCCATTTTCCTTCCTTCCTTCCTTCCATCCATCCCACCCACTGTCCTTCCTTCTATCCATCCATCCATCCCACCCATTTTTCTTCCTTCCTTCCATCCCACCTGTCTTCCTTCCTTCTTTCCTTCCTTCCATCCATCCTTCCTTCTTTCCTTCCTTCCATCCATCCTTCCTTCTTTCCTTCCATCCTTCCTTCCTTTCATCCTTCCTTCCTTCCTTCCTTCCATCCATCCATCCATCCATCCCATCCATCTTCTTTCTTTCCTTTCGTTCCAAAGAAATAAAAACTTTTTGTGCAGGGAAATGCACTCACAAGCAAGGCGCGCGCACACACACACACACACACACACAGACACACACACGAAGGATGCAATAAAGCCAGCCTTTTAGTGCTCCTCTTGGGGGTAATGAAAACTGGGTTTAGCATGCAAGTGGCAGAACCGGAGATAAAGACCGAGGCTGGACAGGCAAAGCTTCCAACCGGTTGCCAGAGATTACTGTCCATCAGGCTTAGCCCAGACAGAGGGGCGGGGGGTGGGGGGGACACAGGCTGGAGAAAACGGGGAGCCAGACAGCCAAAACGTGCCAGAGGGGCAGAAACGAGTTCGGCGCTGCCAGTCTCCCTTTGCAAGACCTCCCTTTTCGGTGAAAAACCGTCACTGGCAAGGTCAGCCTGGCTTAAAGCCACCGGCGACGGTCGTAAGAGTGTGGTGCCCACTTTGCGTCCATCCAGCTGAAGGCGTGGGCTGCAACCAGGCTGGGTTTGACGGAGAACCCCGACTCTTGCCGTGTCCCCAAAAACAAATGGGTTTCCTGCCTGAGCAGGAAGTTGGACTCGATGGCCTCCAGGGTCCCATCTCTCTGTTATTCTGTTATTCTCCTTGAGCAGGGGGTTGGACTAAATGACCTCCGAGGTCCCTTCCATCTCTGTTATTATTCTCCTTGAGCAGGGGGTTGGACTAGATGACCTCCGAGGTACCTTCCATCTCTGTAATTATTCTCCTTGAGCAGGGGGTTGGATGAGATGACCTCCGAGGTCCCTTCCGACAAGCCAAGTCAACGCGGAAGCCAGATTCGCTTAACAACCCGGTGGACTTAACTGCAAAGCCTTGCTTAACAACTCCAGCCAGAAAGATACCCAACTCACTCAACCCCTGTCCCGCTTAGCAACGGAAACCTGGGGCTCCATTGCGGTCGCAAAGTCGACAAATCAATCCAACCCTTTCACTCATTTTTAAAGGTTTGCAGAAACAGCTGCCTCCCAAACGGAAGATCCCGGGGCCCCTTCCAGATGTGCGGGGCCCAACCTCCCCATCATTCCTCACGGCAATTCGAGAAGAGAGATAGCATGATAGGCTCTGGAATCCCGAACATCTGTCTCCCTGTCTACCCTTGCCAAAAAGAAAAAAAGAAAAAAGAAGAAGCAGCATTAAGTTTAGGGCTAATAAAGATAAGAAAAGAGCTTGGGGGGACGAGGAGGGGTTTTCCTGGTGCCAGAGATCAAAGTTTGGAGGTGTAGATTTAATCTGCTTTTTTTCTGTCACTCGCCTCGTGGTTTTAACAGAACTCCAGAGAGAGAGAGAGAGAGAGAGACCCTTGGAAAATGGCCGTCAAATCCTCACAGCAGACCCCAAAAGTCCCAAATGAAATAAAAGTTGGACCTTTTCTTTCAAACAACAGGGGGAAAAAAGTTGGGAGTCCTTGGCTTAAAATTCGCCCTAACTCCCATCACCTTGTGGCGGAGAGTTCCGCAAGCTTCATGTCTGTTTTATTTTTATTTTTTTAAATTTCCCTTCCCACTGCCCTGGCTTTCCTCCTCATTTGTTCCATGACGGTGACGTTTTCCCCCAATTCTGGATTTTATTTATTTAAATGTATTTATTTAAATGTATTTAAATTTAAATTTGTATACCGCCCTTCTCCTACTGGACTCAGGGCGGTGAATAAAAAAAAAACATTCCAATACAAAATTTAAAAGAATTATAAACTTTGGCCGAGAATTTAAAAAAACCTCCCAACTGAAACCCGTTAGACAATTAAAAATCTAATATCTCAAAATTTTAGCACCGGTACGAGAAAGGAGAAGAAGGGATTTTAAAAATTTGGATCATGTGAAAAACAAAAAAAAGCGATCTCGCGTGCCTTTTTTGGGAACCGCGAAGGGTCACTAAATGAACTGTTGTAAGTTCGAGGACTACCTGTGTTATTGCTACCCTGTTTTCCCAAAAAATAAGACCCAGCCAGAAAATAAGCCCTAGTGTGATTTTTCAGGATGCTCGTAATATAAGCCGTACCCCAAAAATAAGTCCCAGTTAAGATCGTCAGCCAGATGGACGCATTTAGTACTCAAAAATAAGACCTAATGCGTCTTTTGGAGCAAAAATTAATATAAGACCCGGTCTTATTTTTGGGGAAACATAGGTATTATTTTTTTCTGCATGTAAGACAGGTAAGAAACTGCCCCTTTCTAATGGAAAAGAGACTTTGGAATGCAAGCAAGGAAATGCTTGGGCATTTCTGCTTTTCGTTGCTAACTGTCCGATCACGTTCCTCGAGTTTCTCGACATTGACCGGGAAAGACATGTTTTGGCGGGCGGTGAAATTGGTACCCACCTCTTTTTCTCCTTCTCTCTCTCTCTTTCTCTCTCTCTCTCCCTCTCTCCAGCTCTGTCTCATCCGCGGACTTGTCAATATCTCTGCCTAGGATTTTAATTGTTATAAGTGGCTCTTGAGAATCCTGGCTTGGCTGAGAAGACCGAATAGAAATAAAAAAAAAAAATTAAAAATCGATAAGACTCGGGAGGGACGAGAAAATGGGTCTTGGGGGGGGGGCTGAAGTCTCCCCCACTCTGGCAAGAGGAGAATCCAAAACTCTTTTCGTCTGGAGGGAATTGCGAGAGAAAAATGGAATTTGTGCAGGAAGACAGTGCTTTTCAAGCTTGGCCGGTTTAAGAGGGGTGGGCTTCGACTCCCAGAATCCCCCAGCTGGCATGGTTTAAAATGGGTGGACTTCGACTCCCAGAATCCCCCAGCCGGCATGGTTTAAAATGGGTGGGCTTCAACTCCCAGAATCCCCCAGCCGGCATGATTTAAGAGGGGTGGACTTCGACTCCCAGAATCCCCCAGCCGGCATGACTTTTCAAGGTCGATAACAATATCATAGCAAGCCGACATGTTTGTTTACAAAGCAGCTTGCGCCTGGAGCAGTCTACCGGAGCGAAAACTGGGTAGTTGAACGATGCACGCTTTTTAAGGCCGCTTTTCTATTAAAAAATAAAAATGGATTTCAGAAGTTGGGGATCGGGGAGGAATAGGATGCCCCCCCACTCTCGCCCCCCCCCCCGGTGGCTCCGTTCCCACCCTGCCTTTGGAGCAGGGGGGGGCTATCCACACACACACCCCTCCCCACACACAAGCCATGAATCTTGGGGCAAACAAAGGCAGGGGGAAAAAAATGGAGAAAGAGTCACGTTTGAGAGAAGACTCCCGGGCGGTCAGAGCAAACGAAGAAGATAAATGACATTGTTAGGAGCCGTTAACGGAGAGCCGGCTGCCTTTATCGACTTAAAACAGCCCAAAAGAGGATCTTCGTTACCATCGGGGTACCCAGCTGTCAAAGGTAGTCCTTGCCTGCCGGCTCTTGGCCACTTAGTAGAGCCTCCAGTGCTTAAAGGCAGTCTACCGTGGCGGAAATGGCAAGCCAGCCAACTTCTGCAAGAGCAGAAGGTTCATTCCGTTTAGAGGGCGTCCGGATCAGAATAACGGAGTTAGAAGGGACCTCGGAGGTCTTCTAGTCCAACCCCCTGCTCAGAATACAGAATAATAGAATTGGAAGGGGCCTTGGAGATCCTCTAGTCTGACCCCCTGCTCAGAATACAGAATAACAGAGTTGGAAGGGACCTCGGAGGTCTCCTAGTCCAACTCTGGCCATTCTAACTTTGAACATCCGCTTTTAAGTCAAAAATCAGGCATTTTCTCTCCCTAAGACGTTTTGCAGCTCGGGAGAACCTCCCCTATCAGGGGTAGCCTACCTATCTACCCCATTTGCCAAAGGCGTAGTAGAGGAGAACCTCCTCTTCCAGGGGCAGTCTACCCCAAACCCACCTGCAGGAGATCAGCGGCCAAGACCCCCAATCTGCTCAGCACCCACCTCTCCTTTCCCCCCCCCTTTTTTTAAATCAAGAAATTCGACCAACGATGCTCGGAATTACGACCAGCGTCTTCATCCTAACCAGGTGGAATTTTGGAGGGTTCGCCTTGCACCCCCCAAATGCACCTCATCCCGGGGACCAGAGCCTCATCGTCCAGGTGGAATTTTGGAAGGTTCGCCTTGCACCCCCCAAATGCACCTCCTCCTCCTCATCATCGTCCATTTGCATGCTCATCCTGCCCCCCAAATCCACCTGCCCAGTCTTCTCCATCTCATTTACAATTGCTGAGTCTGGGGTCAATTTAACTTTCATAGATTCAATTTTGGGGCAGCTACAGACTGGCTGGGTGGAGGAGCTGCCCACCCCCCCCTCACCCCTATTTGGGGAGGGGGGAGAGCGGGAGAACAATTCGATTTGCCGGGCCCTGCCGCCAATTAGTTTTTATTGAGACCATTTCTCATCTGGAGAGTTTGGGGGAAGGAGGGGAGCCGGTAAATTGCACCCGGATTGTCCTTCCTTCCTGGAGGGCAAGACCTCGATCCCTTTGCAAGGGATGGAGGAGGAGAGGCAGGCAGAAAACCAACAGGGCTAGGCTTCAGATCCCAAGCTGGGGAGGCTGGAAACCAGGATCTCTGGTGGAGCTTTGGTGAGGTCAGCAGCCTTGCAATGCCGCACCTGTTGGATTTCAGCCCGTAATTGAGAAAGAGAGGGTCCCAGCCTTGCTCCAAATTAATCTCTTTCCCGACCTGTTGGATATCTTGTTTTAAAATTAATCCGCTTTCTGACCTGTTGGGATATCTTGCATCCAATTAATCTGTTTTTTCGGACCTGTTCAGATTTCGTGCATCCAATTAATCTGCTTTTGGGACCTGTTAGATTTTTTTTTGCATCCAATTAATCTGGGTTTTTTGGACCTGTTTGATTATTTTGCGTCCATTTAACCTGCTTTTTGGATCAGTTCGATTATCTTGCGTCCATTTTATCTGTTTTTTCTGATCTGTTCGGTTATCTTGCATCAAATTAATCTGTTTTCCTGACCTGTTGGATTATTTCGCGTCAACTTAATCTGCTTTCTAACCTGTTAGATTACTTGCATCAATTTAATCTGTTTTTCTGATCTGTGAAGATTTCTTGCGTCACATTCATCGGTTTTTCTGACCTGTTGGATATCTTCCTGGCACTCTTAAAATTAGGTGGCTGGTGTTCAGATTCATAAGAAAGGCTCAGCATTCCTATGAGCACAAACAGAGGGCAAACCCTCCTCTATAAGCCATGATTAGAAACCACGATAAGCTTCAGACCCAAGCTTTCTCATAACTTCCTTTCTCGGAATAAATTGCAACTGTCCGGGTTCTTCTCAAGCCTTCCAAGAGCTAAACGACTGTTAACGCAACCCATCATAACAAACCAGGTTTGGGCTTGGCCTTAGCCCCCGCAAACCAAGTAGGCGAGCCGACCAGGGGAAAGAAACCAGGATTCGCCTGCGTTCAGAAATGCAGGACTAAAATCCTTCCAGCCTCCAGCATCTTCTGCCCGGTTGCAAAAAAAAAAAAAAAAATGCAGAATTTTGTTTTCCTTCCCCCCCACTCCCCAGAAATTACTGTCACTCTCTTTTATTTTTTGCAAGAGGTGGATGGATGGGGAGCCGTGGCAAGCGACGGCAACCTGCCACGTCGGGCAGCCAGTGACGTCAGCAGCTTGCAGGCAATAAAACCATAAAACCTTTTGGGTCTCTCCGCAGTTACAATGGGAGAGGCAATTCTCCCTTTGTTTAAGCCAGGAAAGAAAAATTGAAAATAAAAACTTACAAAATTTTGGTGGGCAGGCCATCATTTTAAGCCAGCGAGGGTAGTCCGAAAAGCGTCTAACCAGGATGGAGCCACATTTAAACCGGGTTTCTGGTTGGAAACGGAGGTAGAGAGATGGGTGGGTAGGGGGTCCCTGATCTCCATCTCCTTCTGAAAGTCAGCTGGCTTCCGCACTCCCCATAACGCAAGGGTTGTCAAAAACGCCACTGGGCGTCGATGGCGCTCCTCGACGTACGACCGCGAAGGAGCCCGACGCTTCCGTCGCTAAGTGAGATGCCATTTTTAAGGGAAGCGCTTGCCGCGGTGAACTTAGGTTGTTAAGTGAATTGGGCGCCGTCGTCATCGTCGTCCCCCCCCCTGGTTGACTGGGCTTGTCTGAAGGTCGCAAAAGGGAGTCACCACGACCGTCGTAAATAGGAGTCCGTTGCCTACCTCTGAATTTTGATCACGTGACCACGGGGAACGGTCGTAAGTGTGAAACACGGTCCTAAGTCCCTTTTTTTCCCCCTTTTGCAATTGCTGTTCGAACTTCGGTCACTAAACGAAGTGTTGTAACTCAAGGACTCCCTGTAGGAATGGAGCCTCAAGCAGTGGTTGGTCCTTCTGCAAAGAGCCCCGCCCCCCCAGGTGTACAAGCCCCGCCCCCCCAAGGCAGCAGCTGCAGTTACCATTCCCAACCAATAGGGGCTCTGAAGCTCCAAGCATGTTGGGGTTTGCATTGCACGACTAGAAAGGGAAAAAATTTACCTACTACAGGTAAAGCAGGTAAAGGTAGAGCAGCTAAAAAAAGGAATTTAACAAAAGGTGGAAAAAAGCCAAACTCAGCCAAGCTACAGAGACTGTGGGAATGTGGGCGGGGCCAAAGCCAAGGGGGAAAATTTAATAGCAGGCAGCCGGCAGCGGATTGGCTCCCCTCGGTCAGCTGACCTGGAGGGAAACCCAGAACCGTCTTTCTCGGCGTTCCCATTGGCATTGTCTGGAGCGCCCTCTAGGGGTGGATGGGAGGGGGTGAACGGGGAGAAAGGAAAGGCAGAAAGGAAAAGGGGAAAGGGGGAAAAAGGAAAGGGAAAAAAAGGGGGGAGGGAAGAAACTGTTTTAAGTTTGGGGCTTCAAACAGGTTGTCAAAGAGCAAAATTCAACTTTAACCATTTCACGTCTCTTTCTCTCTACCATCTCTCACTTATATCATCTATCTGTCATCTACCATATGTCAATCATCTGTCTGTCTATCTATCTGTGTATCTCTCTCTCTCTCCCTGTCTTCTATCATTTCTATCTATCTCTTTGTTTCTCTCTATCTTCTCTCTCTATCATCTATCATTTCCATCATCTATCTACTATCTATCTATCTATCTTTGTTTCTCTCGATCTTCTTTCTCTCTATCATCTATCATTTCTATCATCTATCTATCTATCTATCTATCTCTTTGTTTCTCTCTATCTTCTCTCTCTATCATCTATCATTTCCATCATCTATCTACTGTCTGTCTGTCTATCTATCTATCTATCTATCTATCTATCTATCTATCTATCTATCTATCATTTCTATCATCTATCTACTATCTATCTCATCTATCATCTATCTACTATCCATCTATATCTATCTATCTATCTATCTATCTATCTATCTATCTATCTATCTATCATCTATCATTTCTATCATCTACTATATCAATCAATCTAGCTATCTATTTAGCTAGCTATCTACCAACCAATCAACCACTGTATCTCTTTCTCATATATCATTTATCTATCTATATCTATCATCCATCCATCCATCCATCCATCCATCCATCCATGTATCTCTCTCATATCTACAGTATCTACCTCTCTCTATCAATCAATCAATCAATCTACCTATCTACCTACCTACCTTCTCTATCATTCTTGTCTGTCCATCCATCCATCCATCCATCTCTCCTCTCTCTTTCTCCATCTGCCAATGCCATAAAACTGGTCCTTTTTAGGGATTTCCCGATTGTCCTGGCATAGCCTGGTGGTCTCCCTTCCATCCCCTAACTAACCTGGTCTGATTGTACTGAGCCAAATCAAAGCAGGCATTTTTTAAAAAAATTTTTTTTTGCAGAGAGAGATATTGTAAAATGGGTGAAGGGCTTCACTGGGGAATTCTGGGAGTTGAAGTCCCCAGCAGGTCCTCAAATTGTTTGAGGTTGAAAAACCTCTGATTTGGGGATACACACATCCCAGTTACACCTTCAAGATGGAAGTTGGGGGTTGAGTTAGGTAGCCCCCCTCCCACAGCTGGGTAAGCTATCAAGAGGAAAGTGAGCCTGTGTTTGTACATTTAAGAGCCGTAAAATTGACACGCTGTGCCAAGCTCTTGCTGACACAGCCGTTTATCGGCGCTCACCCTCCTGCGCCCCGATTAAATTTCCAGGCGTGTCAGATCAGGGCGGCCAGCAGGGTTTCCTTAAAAAGAAAAAGAAAACCACCCAAATTTTGTGCTCAAATCAACCCAGATTCTACACACAACAGTCTTGTCCAGATAACCCCAAACACAATAAATCATTTTTAAAAAAAAAAAAAAACTAAATTATTTTCACCTATTTAATCAGCCCTTCATGCTCAAATCCACCCAGAATCCACACGATAACGCAAAACGCAATAAATTGGTTTTAAAGTAAATTATTTTCACCCATTTAACCAGGGGCTTCATGCTTAAATCTACCCCAGTGTCTAACGCACCGCGGCTCGGGGGGAAAAAAACAAAACCAAACCAACGACAAAAACTCCAGATAACAAAGAAAGCACAATAAATCCATTGGAAACTCAATTATTTTTCCTTATTTAACACATGAAGTCTGGTGTAAGGTGTAGAAAAACTCGGGGAGGTTTTAAAAGAGAAAAAGCTAAAAGCCCAGACAAAGGTTGGGGCGGGAAAAAAAAGAAAGAAAGAAAGAAATCAGACCTGGCTTTTTTTTTCCCCCCAGATTTAGAAAATCAAAAAATGGGGGGCTCCCTTTCAGTATTTTAGCAGCTCGTTCCTGCCTGTCGCGTTTGCAAAATTCAAAATACTTCAGCGTCCCCATCCTGAGGCAGCCACATCCATTGTGATGTTCCCCCCCCCCCCCATGGATCATTTTTGGGGAGTTGTGCCAAAAAATGTGGAAACTCTCCAGCAAAGGGGGGGAGGGCCCAGCTAGAAGACCTCAAGGGTCCCTTAGACATTTCCTGACCCGTGAATTAACAATTAATCGGGAGGGAACGGCTTGTCTTCACAAGTGGTGAATGCTCCATTACTGGAGAGTTTTGTTTTCTTTTGCTTTTTTAAAAAAAGAGACCGGACAATCATTTGTTCTAAAAACGGTGTAGAGCAGGAGGGTTGGACTTGATGTCCTCTGGGTGCCCCTTCCAAAGTCGAAAAAGCGACCCGGCGGCAGGAAGCAACCCTTCCCTTCCTTCAGAAGTTGTGGGTGGACAAAACTGGACAGTATTATTTTTTTAAAAAAAAGAGAGACTGGACAGCCAAAATGGCATAGGGTCTCCTGTTAGAGCAGGGGGTTGGATAGATGACCTCCGAGGTCCCTTCCGTCTGTGACGATGCTCCATCCTGGGGGTGGGGGTGGGGTGGTCTATGAAACAGTCAGTCTCTTCCTACTGCCCCCTAGAGGCCGTGCGTGGCTTCCATGCCCACCACGCCACCATTTCTCAGCCAAGACTCAATTCTGGAATCCCGGATGGAAATGCGACAACTAAACATTTTTGCGACAGGCGCGTGTCGTGTTTTTAACCTCCCGTCCCTTCCGGTGTGCCGTACAGACACAGACCCACACAGACCCCCATCTGCAATGCGGAGGATTTTCTTGCGTTGCAAGGCTCGGAAGTGGGGGGGGGGCGACGCAGCCTAGACACAAATGCCACCTGCAAGTTTTACAGCCATCCCCAATTTGTGTCGTTTGCGTAAGGAGGGGACGGTTATTGTCGCAATTATTTAGTTTGTGTGTGTGTGTGTTCTTGTAGGTCCAGGAAGAGACCCCGGAGCTGTTAACTGTCCGGCAATAATTCCTCGCTGTGTTAAAAAAGGGGGCTATTGGGAAGGGCCAGGGAGTTGCGGAATTCGGCACCGAGGGTGGATTCTGGCACAATCACACCCCCATTGCGGTGTGCGGGTTTTTTTTTTTCCTCTCCTTTGTGTAGGGAGCCACAATTGTTCCTCGCCCTTTTTCCCCCTCCCGTCTTATAACACACCGGGTCCAAATCGAAAACCACGCAAACGACAAATCGGGAAAACGAGACGAGCTAAAACACATCGGAACGAGGAATTCCCGTTCTGGAATTTTCTGGGATTTTTGTTCGGAGGAAACACACCCAGAAGCGAAACACGACAATTTGCACAGAAAATAGTGCCTCGTTTATTCCTGTTTTTACTCCCCGTGCAAAACGCATCACGCGATCCGTAGGGTCGTTCCTCGTTGGGATACCGGTAGGTTTCTGGTCGCCCGGGATGGCTTCCTTTGCCACAATAAGGACTAGTAGCTTGATCTTTCTCAAAGCTTTGCAGACCCGAAATTGCTCAAAGGTGGAATTCTACAGCTGGAGAAGGTGTGGTTGTGGGTTTTTGGGGGTGGGGGGAACGCAACGCATTGTGTTCCAACAACAAGCCAGCTGCCCGATGTGTTTGACTCAGCAGGTTAAAAAAAAGGGAGGATTGGTTTCTTAACTTAGCCTCAAAGAAGCTGCATAGCTAGTCCTCGACATATGACCAAAATGGAGATCCGGATTTCTGCTGCTAAGCAAGGCAGTGAAGCGAGTTGTGTGCAAATTTTGTGATTTTTTTTTTTTAAAAGTTAGCCGCCAAGGGTTCTTAAGCGAATCATTGCAATTATTTATAAGGGAACCAGGCTGTCATTAAGCGAGTCCCATTGACTTTGGTTGGGAAAGTCGCAACTGGGGATCACGTGACCCTGGGATGCCATAACTGTCATACATACATACATACATGACGGTAGCCAAGCACCCAAATTTTGATCACGCGTTGGTTGTAAGTGCGAGGAATGGTGGTAAGTCACTTTTCCCAGCGCCGTTATAACTTTGAAAAGGTCACTAAATGAGGACTACCCTCCTGTACCATCCAGCATCATACACTCAAAATTCAAACCCTTGGCCACTGACTCAGACTTACGACGGTTGCAGTGTATCGGAGTCGCGGGATCCCCTTTCGCGACCTTCCCAGGCTAAGTGAATGGGACTCACTTAATGACGGCCTAAACAACTGCAATGAGATTTGCTTAAGAACCGTGGCCCAAAAATAATAATAATAATTTTTTTTAAAAAATCGCAAAATTTGCACACGACTCACTTAAGGACTGCCTGGCCTAGCAACGAAAATCCTGGTCTCCCTTGTGGCCGTAAGTCGAGGACTAGCTACGCAGCTTTGTTTGAAGCTTCTGACAAGCCAAACGAAGCCAAACGGAACTACCGCGTTACAAATTTAAGAATGCATGGATTCGCTTAACAACGGTGGCACGAAGGGTCGCAAAACGGGGGCCAAACGCACTTAACGTCTCGCTTAGCGACAGAAATCACAACCGTTAAGTCGAGGGCTGCCTGTTCTTCTAAATCACGGAGAGGAAAATCCTTCTTTCCCTTGTTTTTTTTTTCCCCCTGTCCCCCTCCCAGGAAAAATAGGGGTGACCCTAGCTGCACCTCACGCTCCACAACAAGGACCCCCCCCCAAAAGAGGGAATCGGGAGTCCGGCTGTTGCCACAGCACCGGCATCTCCGCCAGACCCGTCTTGCGTGCGAATCCGCGCTAATTGCCGGCAGCCAATCTGTAATTAAAACTTCCATGCTGACATTTTTCCGACATCTCAATATCAAACACTGCAATTAATCCCAGCCGCCTAGAAGGTCGCGGAGCCCGAGAGAGAGCGGAGGGAACAAGGCAGGTGGGGGTGGGGGGAGAAAGAGAGGGTGGGGGGGGGGATCGTCGGGTGGGGGGGGGGCAGGCAGAAGCGCCAAACCATGTTTGTCTAAACTAAACCATAGTTTGTGCGATTTCCAAACTCGGTCCTTTTTGCAAGCTGCGGCGTAAGGCACCTGTTTTTGAAAAATGGAAACAGCAGTACGGTGGGCGAGGTAGTCCTCCTCCCGCGGGGTTATATTTTACTATTTTTGCAAAACAACCCAGATGGGAAAAAAAGAAGAGATTTCCACTAAAAAGGAGGAAAAAATTTGTTTGAAATCTCACATTTTTGGAGAAGCACGGGGGGGAAAAAATGGCTTTGCCCTAATCGACTGGGATCTCCTCCAAGGCAAAAGGGAAAGAGATGGCGGCTATCCTCGGTTAGGGAAGGAGACAAACCCTGATTAAAGCCACCCGACAGACCAGCATGGGTGTTTGCGGGGCTCAACCTGGCAAGTCTGCAACTTTTGGGGTGGGGGTAGGGGGTGTTACACCCCTGGGTTGGAAAAGCAGAGATGTTGTAATAAGGATAGTCCTCGAGTTACGACCACAACGGAGCCCCAAATTTACATTGCTATGACGACTTTGCTTGTTGTTAAGTAAGTCGCTTCTGGTGTTAAGTGAATCTGACTTGGCTTGTCGCTAAAGAGGATCGCGTGACCCCGAAACGCTGCAACCGTCATAAATATGAACCAGTTGCCAAGAGTCTAAATTTTGATCACGTGACCGTGGGGATGCTGCAACGGTCATTAAGTGTGAAAAATGGTCATAGGTCACTTTTTCCAGTGCCGTTGTAACTTTGAACGGTCACTGGAGGAACTGTTGTAAGCCGAGGACTACCTGTATTCCAGTATCTGAGGGGCTGCCACAGCTATCAATGACACTCTCTTGTAATCCTCTTCGCTTCATTCTCACCGCCACCTGCTCAATATTTTCCTGCCACAGCTATTATCAACAACACTCTCTTGTAATCCTCTTCGCTTCATTCTCACCACCATCTGTTCAATATTTTCCTGCCACAGATATTATCAACGATACTCTTGTAATCCTCTTCGCTTCATTCTCACCACCACCTGCTCAATATTTTCCTGCCACAGCTATTATCAATGAAACTCTCTTGTAATCCTCTTCGCTGCATTCTCACCACCACCATCTACCCAATATTGTCTCCTCTGCCCTCCTCCCTACACATTTTCCAAATTTTTCCTTTCAAGGAATTAAGGTGGGGAGCTGGGAGTGAAAACAAGGACCCTCATTTCTAAAACAGATTTATTGTTTGGCTCAGTCACCGATGATCCCGGATTCAGCGGGAGGGACCACCAAATTTAAAAACAGAGTTAAAAAAACAAAACAAACAAGAGCAGCGCACCAGCTATGGAAAGTTGCTTTCTTCACGGAAGATAAAATAACGGGGCCGTCTGTCAGGAGGATTGTTCTCATCGAGAACGGAAAGCGCGGGGAGACTGACACGGTCCAGAGGGCGTTTTTTTGTGGGGCAATGTTCACCCCAAAGAGGAAATTTTGGGGTAGGGTATACAAAGCCAACCTCCTCTATTTAAGCAGCACGGTTTTAAGTCATCGGAGATTGCCAGCGGAGTAACGGGGAGAAATCTCCTGTCTTTGGTGTAGGGTCCTGGAGAGATCGTCTTCGGCTAAAATCTGGAAGAGACTCAAATCTGAATTTTCTTGTCGGGGTGGGGAAGCCAGCTTGGTGGTGGTGGGGGTGGGGGGTCTCCATCCGGTCCCGGAGGCAGAAAGCACAGCTTTGACATCCGGTAAGAACGAGACACAAAACGCCTGGAGGGAAAGATCGGAGAAAGAGGGATTGTTATGAGAGTACATGGCAGCAAGATTTTCAGATGCAGAAATTTGACCGAGGCTGAGCCAGGGCAGGGGGCAGACGTGACGGTTATCAAAGACTTATTCTAATTTTTTGAGAGCCCAAACTCGGCGTGATATGAAAAAAGTTCAGCAGTATTTTCCGGTTCGCTTTTTCTCGCGGGGGAGTTTAGCGATCCAGAACCTTCTCGAACGCGAGGTTTGCTCTCCGCGCTCAATTATTTTGCAACGAAGAGCAAATTTCAGGTCCAACCCAACCTGCATTTAATTCCTGTCCTCCCACTTTCCAATCTCCCCAATTTTAATTCCCTCGGGGGGATCACGTTTACGCGTTCGCTGCCTCCCTCCGGAAATGGATTGCATATCCGTACACCTTTCTCACAAAAGAGAGGAGTTTTAGTACACTTTTCTTAACCAACGCCTTTGGGGTGGGGGCGAGACAGACAGAACCCCCACTTCCAGGGCAGTACAGTTGCATGCACAGCTAGTCCTCAACTTACAACAGTTCACTTAGTGCCCATTCCAAGTTACGACAGCACTGAAAAAAATTACTTAGCCTCCTTTTTTTTACACATAACCCTCGTGTTCCCATGCTCACGTGTTCAAAATTCAGACGTGCTTGGCAACCGACTCATATTTATGACAGTTGCAGCGTCCTGGGGGCAGGCTAACTACAGGCAGCCCTCTACTTACGACCATTCATTTAGTGACTGTTCGAAGTTATGACGGCACTGAAAAAAGGCTACCTAAGAGCGTTTTTCACACTTATGACTGACCATTGCAGCATCCTCAAAGTTACATGGTCAAAATTAGGATGTTTGGACAACTGACTCATATTTATGACAGTCGCAGTGTTCTGGAGGTCACATGATTCCCCTCTTGCGACCTTCTGACAAGCCAAATCAACGGGGAAGCCAGGTTCACTTCCCAACCTTTGTTTCTAAGTTAACAACAGCAGCGATTTACTTAACAACCGTGGCGGCTAGAAAGGTCATGAAACGGGGCAAAGCTCCCCCAAACCAATGTCTCACTGAGCAACAGAAATGTTGGGCTCGATCCTGGTCGTAAGTCCAGGACTGTTGGTATCAGAGACACGAATCAGGTTTGGTATTCCGGATTTGATTCTATTTAGCGCTCAACTGCGGTCGTAAGTCCAGGACTGCCTGTATAAACCCACCCGCCGACCTATTTTCATTTGCAAGATGCAAAGTTGCAGGGCCAAATAAAATAAAAAGCAATAAAAACGACGACGAAAAAAAGAATTTATGTTTGCATTTACAAAAAAAAAAAAAAAGACAGGCGGGAGGGACGAACGAAAGCCGTCTGGCAAAAAGGGAGGCGAATGAATTTTCTCCGCGTCCTTAATATGTATAGATATTTTCGCCCCGATTCTCCTGGCTATCGTTCTCAAAAGGCCGTCCTTTCGCTGACGCCTCCGGTCTCGCTTTTTTCCCCCCCCCCCTCCCCTCCTTTTCTATTTTCTTCCTGCCCTTTTCATGGCCCCCTCATTTGATTTCGACAGATTATCCAATTTGTTTTGTAATTTTCTGCTTTTCTTTTTTGCCACTTGGCTGACCTTTGCCGGAGCCCGGCCGACGACGGTAGCCGTTTCGCGATGAGCTCAATTTCTTTCTTTCTTTCTTTCTTTCTTGTTTTTAAACTGTTGCCTTTTATATCCGAGCTGCAAAAGGTTAGGCGGAACCTTCGCGGCAATGATAGCATACGTTACGGGAGTGTTTGCTTAGTAACCACTGGTTCAGCGATGGTGTTCCACGTTACGACGGTGCTGAAATTGCCAATCCATGGATCATTATCAGAGTTGGAAGGGACCTTGGAGGTCCTCTAGTCCAACCCCCTGCTCTAGCCGGACGCTCTATACTCTATGCTCTGATGGCACGCGAACCGTCGCCACGGTTCAGCTCCGCTGCGTACGGCGCGCCTCCCGCCGGCCAACTGGTTTTCAGGTCTCTGCTGTGCATGCACGGGGGTGTGGAGCATGCGGGGGGCCACATGCGCAGAGGCGGGACGCATGCAGGGGCTATATGTGGGGGTATGCGGAGGGGCCACACACACATTGCATTTTGGGGGTTTGGGCGCGGTTTGGGCACTCGGTCCGGAAAAGGTTAGCCATCATTGCCCTATACCATTTCAGACAAATGGTTGTCCAATCTCTGTTTAAAAACCTCCAGTGTGTTGGAGCACCCACAACGTCTGGTGGCAAGCAGTTCCACTGGTTAAATGTTCTAATTATCAGGAAATTCCTCCTCAATTCCAGGTTGCTTCTCTCCTCGGTTAGTTTCCATCCGTTGCTTCTTTGTCCTGCTGCCCTCAGGGGCTTTGGAGAATAGGTGGACCCCCTCTTCTTTGGGGCAGCCCCTCAGATATTTGAATACAGGTAGTCCTCGACCTAGAACAATTCATTTAGCGACCGTTCAAAGTTTCAACGGCACAGAAAAAGGTGACTGTTTTTCACACTTACGACTGTTGCAGTATCCCCAAGTTCATGTGATCAAAATTAAAACACTTGGCAACTGACTCATATTTACGACGGTCGCAGAGGGGTCCCGGTGATCCCCTTTTTGCGACCTTCGGATAAGCATAAGTAAATGGGGAAGCTGGGATTCTATTAACAACAGTGTCAAGAAAAATCTTGAGAGATCAAAAGGATTCCGCCTATTTTCAATGTTGGGAACCAATGGTATACTTGGTTGAATAATAGAATAAAAAGAAGATAAGGTTAGTGTAGGCTTTGTATCTTATTTGTATATGTTGATTGAAGTTGTTATATTGGGTAAAGCTCCCGTCGCGATCTGTATGTGAATAAATACTTTGTTTGTAAATAAATAAATAAATAAAATTAAAAAGAGAAAAAGAAAAAGAAAAGTCGTAAAATGGGGCAAAACTCCCTGAACAAACGTTTCCCTTAGCAACATACATTTTTGCGCTCCTCTGTGGTCGTTAAGTCAAGGGACTTACCTGTAATTTCTTAGTGACAGAGCCACTAAAGAGGGGGTGTGTACGACTTAGTGACAAGAGTCACTGAAGGAACTGTTGTACGTTGAGGACTACAGTATCTGAGGGGCTACCACAGTTATAAAAAAAAAACCCTCTCTTGTAATCCTCTTCGCTTCATTCTCACCGCCACCATCTACTCAATATTTTCCTGCCTATTATCAACTAAACTCTCTTGTAATCCGCTTCGTTCTCACCACCACCATCTACTCAATATTTTCCTGCCACAGCTATTATCAACTAAACTCTCTTGTAATCCTCTTCGCTTCGTTCTCACCACCACCATCTACTCAATTATTTTCCTGCCACAGCTATTATCAACGATACTCTCTTGTAATCCTCTTCGTTTCATTCTCACCGCCACCATCTACTCAATTATTTTCCTGCCACAGCTATTCTCAACGATACTCTCTTGTAAATCCTCTTCGCTTCGTTCTCACCGCTACCATTTACCCAATATTTTTTCCCGTTGGTAGTGAACAGACTCTCCAAAGGTTTCGTATGGGCCTCAGCAAGAAACAAACAATCCATCTGTTAGGGATGCTAGTCTCACCTCCAACTCAGGGTTGGACTAAATGACCTCCAAGGACGCCCCCCCCCCCCCCATATCATTCCCTTTTCCCAAGACTTACGCTCTCGTCGAAAATCCTCCGGAGTCTGAATGGGAGCGAAGAGGATCATCTCGGATTAAAGAGGCGTTCATTCAGGATTTGGGAACGCTGTCTGTCCATCCGTCCCAAAAGCAGCTGGGTGGTCAATTGAAGGAGAATTGAGGAGGGGGGCTTTCCGGCAAAGTCTAAAGTGCCAAGCGATCGGTCAGCATCTTCGCAGCGGGGAATAACAGTGGGGTGGAGGATTCCCTCCACCGGCGCTCCCTAACTGGCCCGAGTCTTGGGGGGAGGCACGCGATCCGAATTCCCTGCAGTCAGAGCCAGAGAGACGGCACCACCAGGAGAGCCAGGCAGGCAACGCTAAGCCGGATCGGGACAGGGCTGCGTGCACGAATGACCACCGCTTCTAGGGGGGGTGGGGGGAGAAGAGAGAGAAAGGCGTGTGAATGCAGAGATAAGTCACGCACAGATCCAAAAACGGAGAATTGAATTTCAGCTAGTCCTCGATTTACAACCGTGACCGTCGGAAGCAACAACGGCACTGAGAAAAGGGACGTGTTTTTCCGCGTTTCCAGCATAATTACTTATTAATAACGATCACTTATTCATACTCCGTTTTGTTTTCTGCATTTGAAACACAGAGATTCCCCCTCCAAAACTCACTCTCTGGGCCGCCTCTCCCTCGGGGCTGAGATTTGGGTGCCTCTGTCGCGGGATCTGTGGCTAGAAAGGAAACAGGAATAAGGCAGTGATCACCCAGTGGTCTCCTTTCCCTCGGTCCCCACGCAGTCTCGAGAAATGCATATCAACCATCCCCAGAGGGACAAATCGAGAGTTCCTTAAGCAGATTCTGCATAAACAGAGTCCTCACCCATCTTCGCCACCCCGTCCGAGGTGATTAGACCACAACCCCCATCATCCCCAGACGGCCAGGGCGTTTAGGGAAGCTGTAGAGGCAATCCTTGACTTACAACATTTCCTTTAACGACTGTTCCAAGTCACAACGGGGCTGGAAAAAGCGATTTTTACAACTCCCACTTACAATTGTTACAACATCACGGGGTTAAGCGAGCTCTATTGGTGACCTACCCAGCCAAGCTGGTTTCGCTTAACGACGGCATGATTCGTTTAACGACTGCAGCGATTTACTTAACAACCGTAGCAAGGGGGAAAAAAGTCATAAAACCGGGCGTGACTCCCCGAATGACCGCCTCGCTTAGCGATAAGAAAAACTCCAGATCTTTTCCCCCCAAAAAAACACAGTTTGTTTTCACAAGAACCGCAATTGTGGACACCCACAAACCTTGGAAGGACAGACCAAACTTACTGGTGATGGCGGCTTTGCAGCAAACTGAAACGCGTAGCTTCAAACACTGGCCAAGACTCTCCGGTGCAGGGATAGCTGTCGGAACGGAAACAAACCAAGAATGGTGGTTAGAAGATCTAACGTCCAAGTTCACCGAGCAAAATCAACCCAAAGCGTTTATTTATATAGTTCTATTCCATTCCATTCCATTCCATTCCATTCCATTCCATTCCATTCCATGTTTTCTTTTCTATTCTGTTCTATTCCATGTTTTCTATTCTATTCTATTCTATTCTATTCTATTCTATTCTATTCTATTCTAT